>CAHIKZ030001713.1:1817500-1875000 GCA_903632075.3 Acanthosepion pharaonis
TATTTATGATTTCGGTTTGATCAGGAACACAGTTGTTTAAGGGTCATTTCAACACATAAATAATATTCGTTCGTTGTACTTTTGATTTTGCTTCTGTTGTGTTATTCTTGAGGATAAGATTAGATGCTTTAATTTTTTAAAATAGATAATTAATTTGATTTTTAGGGTGGTCAGATGGGGTAGCGTATTTCTTTATGATATTTCAAAGTGAAGATTTACCTAGTTTGTACTTGACGTGCATTTGCCTTTGGAAAAAAATATTCATGTTATATTTGACCGTGTTTTCACTAACATTATTATTTACTTTGGGAAGAAATATTCCAATATGGTGGTCTATAAGGTGGTTAGGAAATCAATTGTTAATTTGTGTCTGTTTTGCAATGCAAAATTATTAGGATTAATGTTGCTGATTCTTCTTTGAATTTTATCAAAGAGCTCAAGGTAAAGAACAGGGACACCGGACCATAGGCGGCAGCAATGATTTAAACATGGACAAATATTTCTACTACGTTTAATCCGGTTCACATGGATATTATTTCATTTTTTACGCATGCGTTCTCTAAAATTGGACGCTAGTGTATGTGCGTGTGTTTGCCTCTGTGCGAATGTGTATATATGTATGTACGTATATGTTTGTCTCTATCCGCGTGTTGCGTATATATGTGTAAAATACGATACTTACGTTCAAATATGTAAAGACGTTGGATGTTTTAACAATCAATCCATTTTAGCAGGCCTGTAGATGCAATGCTGTGTGTGCATCTGTTCGGCGGCCTTACGTGTATAGCAATCTCACACATTTCGGATCGGATACTGGGTGCGTCTTTGAATTAAAGAGTGCCAAGATGAATCGCTTCTAATTCGATTGTTTCAAATCGAAATCATATTTACCTCAATCGCGTTCGCATCATCCAAAAAGCGTACGGAATGAAATTGGAAGGAAGGATATCGCAGAAAGTCGAGGAAATTTTCTCTCTTCGTCGCATTGTAATTGGGTTTCTTTCTTGTCCTTACCTGCGCAAGGAACATTAATCTTCAAGTAGAATGCATTGTTAATGTGGTCGGTCGCCACGACCTTTAAAGCCTCAGTAAAATTGTGCGTTCTCTAATTTATTTTTGTATATTTACTTGCAAGCATATATATATATATATATATATATATATATATATATATATATATATGTCTGTGTGTGTGTATGTGTGTGACTGTCTGTCTGTGTGTGTGTGTCGGTGGGTGTTATATATAATTTTCAAACAAATCTAACTCTGTCTTTGTCACTGACACTTTATATATATATATATATATATATATATATATATATATATATATATATTCGTGTGTGTGTCTATATATGTGCCTGTGAACATATAAATGTATACATGTATGTATATATATATATATATATATATATATATATATATATATATATATATATATATATATATATAATATATAAATATATATATATATATATATGTATTTGTGTCTGCATATATATATATATATACATATATATATGTGTGTACACACACATATGTATATATATATATATGTTTTAAATGTGTGTGTGCATATTTATATACGTGTGTGCATATATATGAATATATATGTATGCGTGTGTTATATATTTTCAAGGAAATCTAATTATCTCTCTTTCTCACTGACTATTTTTCTCTATATATATATGTATGTGTGTGTTTATATATATATATATGTGTGTGTCTGTGCATATATAAATATATACATGTATGTATATATGTATATATATGTGTTTACATAGATAAATATATATATATATATATATATATATATATATATATATATATATATGTCTGCCTATATTTGTATATATACATATATATACATGTGTGTGTGCATATGTATATGTATGTATATATAAATCTTTAAATGAGTGTGTGTGCATTTGTATATGTGTGTGTGCATATATATGAATATATATATATATGTGTGTGTGTGTGTGTGTCTGTGTGTGTGCGTGTGTGTGTTTATGTATGAACAGAGCGAGAAAGAGTTGGCTAGAGAGAAAGAGTGGTTGAGAGAGAGAGAGAGTGGTCGAGAGAGATGAAAAGTGGTAAAGAGGCATATCGATATAGATATACAGAAATCTGGAAATAATTCAAAATATATTCCCCAGTTAATCAATATTTGATTAAAACACAGGAATCCGGTTTTTCTGCCTGCAATATTTATTTTAATCTTTTTATGCTTATTCACAACGTCCATAAAAGGCAGTTGAATTTGGTTTTGTAGCCATTCGTGTCTGCATGCATGGTTACTTAGAAATTTAATTACAAACGTATGGATATAGAAATATTGGCATCCATGTTCATTTACGCGTGAGTATATGCACAAATCGACAAACACGGTGTGATATATAGATAAATTAAGTATATGTAGTTTGAAGCATGATGCAATCATCAATGCAAATCAGATTATATCCTTTCACTGTACGTACATACGTACGTGTATATATATATATATATATATATATATATATATATATATATATATATATATATATATATATATATATGTGTGTGTATTTAGATGGATATTATCTGTTACGTGTATATTTATGCATATAATGTATTATATATATATATATATATATATATATATATATATATATATATATATATATATATATATATATATAATTTTGTATTTAGCCAGCAATCCTTCTTTCATGTAGATTTCAATGAATATGACAGACAAGGTACTTTTATTTAGATTTTTGAAAAATGAAAACGTTATATAAGTAAATACATGCTGCAAAATATTCCTCATCTTACAGTTAAAATATTTCATCCTTGAAAATGGCTAAATGCATAGCCGAAAGCGCTCGAAAAAGAAAATTTGGACTGTTCGTATATCATCTGAAAAGAAAAAATAATAGATCATATGAGAAAATGTATAAAAAAACTAAAACAAAGTAACTTGTCTCTCGTATAAATTCAATACGTATGAATATCAATACAATAACTGTCTTTCGTATATATCTTATGCATGAGGTACGATGTATATGTGTGTGTTTGTACGTTTGTATGTCCAAGCAAATCCTCCACTCCACTAGATGGTTTCAATAATTCATAGCTCATTCTAAATCCCTAGAAATGTTAAACACAGTGAACGATTTTCCTTGAGCTCGGATTCAGGTTTGCCAGATTTTCCGATATTAAAAATACATATTAATATATTATACTTGTCATTATCGCTGCTTCCATGGTTCAAAAGTATTAACATTCATTTTCCTTTTGTATTCAAAATTGCAGCTAGCTTAAAATTTTAAAGTAGGTAAAATTTTAAACTAGCCTAAAATTAACTAGGGAGTAGTAGATTCGATATGCATCAATAAACTGCAGAAGAATTCAAAATTGATCGCAGCATTTAAGTATTGAATTGATGTTTAATCTTAACTTTTAATAGATAAATCATCTGCTGCTACTTAATTTAAAGAAGATTTTAAGTACGTAGATGCTTATTTTCCGTATACACAATCATTTTTATTTCATGGATGAAGAAAATATTTGAAGCGTTAGAGAAACATAGCTAAATAAGTAAAACTTAAATTAAGGAATCTATAGGAATAAATGTGAGTTGATAATCTATGCGCGGTATTTATTCTCTCCCCCCACTATGACGAGATATTAAACAAGGTCTATTTTCATGTGGGGAACCGATCGCAAACACCCGGGACAGGAACAAAACAAGCTGGCCTCGGTGCGAGCACCGATCACTCCCTCAGATGCAATGGGGAGGCGATCCCAGGGGTATCTCTTCCCCAAGGCTGGGCATCTCACAATATTATTTTCGCAGTTGCCCTTCTGTCATCTGAGAGAGAAACCCCTGAGCACTCTCTGTCCAAGGACAAAGACGCAAATGAAAGAGGATAAACAGACGTGAACCTACTCAAAAAGAGTAAGGTACACGCAGTATTAACTCCTTCCCCCGACTTAGACGAGATGTGACACAAGGTCTTTTTTAGTTGGGGACCCAGGCGCGTACGCCTGGGACAAGGACAAAAATTGTCCTCAGACCCCGTAACCGTCAGGTGAGACGGAACTGAGAGATGATAAGTCCAAGGAGGAATTTGTACGCTAATATTTTCTCATCCCCCTCCCACGAGGTCAGGCTGTGAAAAAAGGTCGGTTTAATGTGGTGAGCCCGAGGGAATAGACCCGAGCAAGGAACAAAAATTCCCCGAGCAACGCGCAAGCAGCGGTTGCACTGGTCTCGGTGCATGCACCGATCCCTCTCGCTAGTACAATGAGAAGGCGCGGCCTCGGGCTGCCTTTCCCCAGGTCCGGCACCTCTCAGTATGATTTTCGTCAGTTGCGACTCTGTCTTTTGACGGAGTCGTCCCTGAGTGCACTCTGCCCAAAGCCAGTGACGCAACTGAGAAATGTTAAGTAGAAGTGTCCCTACTCAAAATGAGTATATACTCAAACCTCCACGAGGTCAGGTTGTGTCACAAGGTCGGTTAAATGTGGGGAGCCCGAGCGAGTACACCCGGGCAAGGAAAAAAAATCCTCGAGCTCCCACATCGTCGGTTGCGTTGTCATCGCTGCCAGCACCGATCTTTCCTTCTGGTGCAATGGGAGGGCGCAACCTTGGGCAGCTGTTCCCCAGGGCTGGAAACCTCTTCAGTATAATTTTCTCAGTTGCCCATCTGTCCTTTGACAGAGAAGCCCCTGAGCGCACTCTGCCCAAAGACAAGAGACGCAACTGAGAGATGATAAGTAGACGTGAACTTACTCAAAATGAGTAGATATTTACTCACCCCCACCATGAGGTAAGGATGTGAGGCAAGATCGGTTTAATGTGGGGAGCCCGAACGTGTGCACCCGGGCAAGGAAGAAAAATTTCCCGACCGTTGGCTGCGCTGGCCTCGGTGCGAGCACCGATCCCTCCCTCTGGTGCAATGTGAGGTCACGGCCTCGGCCAGCCCCAACGAAAAGAGTAGGGTATGCGGTATTTACTTGACCCCCCAAAATCAGTTTGTGACAGAAGGTAGTTTAATGTGGGGAGCCCGAGCGAAAGAGTAGGGCACGCGCTAAAAATTCAATATCTGTACTATATATTATCTACTTGTAGGTTATATCACTCTTCAGGTTAAACTAATTTGCATATCGATTTTAAGAAAGTTTATTTCATTAATTATCTGTCCTTGATTACTGTACTTCTATTCAAGGTTTGTTTTGATTTTTATATCAAAAATACTTTTGTTTAGCAGCATTGTCTTATGTAGTGCAGCAATGTCCATATAACTTGGCCTTCAACAAGTTGGCATCTATTTGTAAAAATTTCCTTAACTATAATATGCCACTCTATGAATGAAATTTTCATTTAAAATTTTTGTTACAAAAATTTCATGTAGTAAATATATCTTATTTTGCGAAGAAATACTGAGAGGGCGAAGTTAGCTGGTATTTTATATACATGTATACATTCACAAATGAGACAGATAGCCTCTCAACTGAATTGATTATATTAGCATTCCTTATTTTTGCAATAAAAATACACATGCCTATATATATATATTATAGACACACACACAAACCCACACACACACACACACACACACACACACACACACACACACACACACACATATATATATATATATATATATATATATATATATTAGTTACGAGCTCGTTATGTTTTATTTACACTATTTACATTATTCGGACTGTTGTGTTCAGGTTTGTTGACAAGTTCACGACGTTTCAGTCGTTGTACTTCTTCAGGTGATTGAAATTTTGAAGTGAAAGCTTTATTCCATACACCGGGTTAGATTGTAGTAGTCAACTTCGTGTCATGTCTATTGTGGATACCCCAGTTATCTCCCATTAACTGAACACGTTTTTATTCACCAATGCATTATCAAGTTATTGAACTCACAACACTTTGGTTCAAATCATTTGTTCCATAAAAATAAAAATAAAAAATGAGGAAGACAGTCCGAATAAAGTAAATAGTGTAAGTAATTAAAATACTTCATCCACGAAATATAGACAGACGTTGTGCTTTGTTTAACGATCAAATGCAAACATTTTTACTGCACATATCGTTGAAAAATCTCACCTGCATCGGCATAAAAATCGCAGAGGCTGACACATCTACACAGAAATTAATAAACTATTCAGCAGCAAAAGATGCTGGTGGCGCCAGGGGTGGCAGTACCTCCATAGCCACCGAAACTGTTACCTCGCATGATTGGCGGGTGATGAAGTCAGAGAATCGCACTTGCTGAGGGAAATTTTTCTTCCTGTTCCGGGCGTACACGCTCGGATCCCCACCTAAAAACAGACCTTGTGTCACATCTCATCCAAGTGGGGGAACAGAATAAATAAGTTTTTGAGTAGTTACACGTCGACCTATCATCTCTCATTTGCGTCTGTGTCTTTGGGAAAGGCACGTTCTATGTTGAAAATACACACACACACAAAAATCACACACACATATAAATAAGCATGTATTCATATATATATATATATATATATATATATATATATATATATATAAAGAGAGAGAGAGGGGGGAGAGAGATAGATAGATAGATACATACATACAGAGATTGTGATAAAAAAATAATATCAAGACGTAAAACTGTATTTCCGCGTTTTTTTCATATACTAATTCTGCTTCAGAAAAAAATATTATATTCATTAAATCTCTTATACATATAGAAAATTTGCATGAAATATCGGACAGAGATAACAGAACATTAAAAATACAAATAAAGCGAACACTTTTGCAAAATAAAATCACAAAAACAAACACTTGTTATAAAAACAAAAATTAAAACAACTATTTTAGAAGGACAATAGGTCAGAAAGTACCTGATTCATTCTGCTATGCGCTGTATTTAATAGAGAAAGATCAAAGCATCATATCTTGGGGTCCATTTCCCAATCCATTTATTTCCAGTCATCACAGAATTTAAAAGACATTTACGCGGCCTTGTCTGTAATTAAGGTAAGTGTTTCTAGATGCTAGCGAATTTGTCACTATAATCATAGTTAATGCACACATTATTTACTTGCACCAATTCAGATCTTCCCAGTTAGGAACCCCAATGCTATATATACAAGGTCGACTCCTCCTCATGCCTTTCGTATTTGATTTGTAAGAAGTTCCACTCGGCTTTCTTTTCTAATAAATGTGACTTTATGGTACAGACTCCCGATTGGATACTTTCTCCTTCACTACGAACTTAACCTCTTCATATCTAATGTCAAACGTTAACTCGTCTACATATTATCTTAATACGTACTTCTTGCTTCTTACAATTACGTCCTTTCAACAATCTCAATAAGTAACCCTCTATCTTGAGTGGACCTTCGCCTGTGCATTGGTGGGAACAATAAGAGAAAATATTTTATTAAACTGCTGCTATGAATATATACAGAAATAAAATGTGCAGAATATAAAGAACATTTGCAAAACGCGTAAGACAATTTAAATCATCCCTTAACAAAATAAAATATATAGACGAAAACTTAAATTGATATAGTCGTAATATGTAAGAACATGAAATAGTATTTTATGTACTAAAATGTTGTTTGCCTTACAAATTGATAAACTAAACGTAAATACAAAGTATTATTACAAACTCTTGGACCAAATCTCTTTCAATGGTGCATGTCATATTAAAGGGATTTTAAGCTAAAAATAAAATAAAATAAATAGGTATAAAAATGATTGAGAATACGCCTTCTTATTCTACACGACGGGCTGTTTCCCAGAAGGTAAAAAAAAATAACTTGAAGCTTGTAGTCCATATACATCTTAGTCAGGAATTTGATAATCGAGCATCCATTCTATTTTGGATCGATCTCATTAGAAAAAGAATAAGTCGTTCTCTGAATGATGATAATCCGAAGAGTGGAGCTTTCCGAAGAATATGTAGAAGCTACAAGAAATACTGACTTGTCATGAGGCTACAATTACATTAAATACCTCAACTATGTTCCAGCACTGCACAATTGCGGATCAGAAGAATCCACATATTATGGCGAAATATGATAATATAACAGTAATTACAGTGAGATGCACCTTATTGTTAAAGTAATTATATAGACAATTCTTTTGTAACACGACTCTTACTTGTCCCGTTTTCTTGAAATTGTTCCAATAATCTGTCATACAATGCATTCAAAGGGGTTTGGGGAAGAGGGGATTTATTTCCAGCAAAATGGAAAACTACTAACGGAATATATGGTCCAACCATGACGGAATGTTGCCAAACAATGTTGATTGGAGCTAGAGTTTCAGTAGAATACATCTCACGTTCTCCTGCGCTCACGCCACTAGCCATTTCTTATATGTGAAAAGTAAAGGATAAATTGTTACGGAACAAAATCGAGGAAAGTCGATGAATTGAAAGCAGGCATTGAACGAGAATGTTTGGAATAATTTTGTACGAAATGTAACGTGATGTTTCGCGATTCATTTGCCTCACGGTATCAAATGTGAATGGACTGGTATGGTTAGGTGTTTTCAAACAGGCATTGATATATCAATCCGACTTGTAGGTTGGTATATATTTTAAGAATGAAATGTATGCTAATAAACACAGACATTGTAATCAGATGTATGATGTATGTATATATATATATATATATATATATATATATATATATATATATATATTGACACGCTCTCTACCTCCCTTTCTATCTGTATATCTTTCACATATATATATATATATATATATATATATATATATATATATATATAGGTTATAACGATAAAAAATTTTTGTATAATTTTATATAGCAACAAAAATTATTTAGAAAAATATGACAAACTGGCAACGTCAAAAGACCTGTCCGAAGAAATAATAACGGATGAAACGCATTACAAAAAAGTTTCCAGTTTGTCAGAATTTTCTCAACGCACACACACACACACAAACACATACACATATATATATATATATATATATATATATATATATATATATATATATATATATATATATATATATATATATGTGTACTACTATATATATATGTGTACTATATATACTATAAAAATGGTTGAGAAACATAATTTTTGTTTTGCCTTTAGTATTTTTTTACATTTAAACTATTTTCGTTTCGTTTACCTGACAAAAACGAACACAAAAGTAAAAATTAGTGTAACATATGGTTTCTGAGATATTTGCAGGGAATTAAACCGCACCAGAAAAGATTGGTCCATAGTCATACACATTATTACCATTAATATTATTATTACCGTATGTGCCATAATGTTATTGCAGTAAGAGGTATTACCTGAAGGTATACACGGAAGATATAATTCTGGCGCACCGTAATATTATTATTATTATTACTATTATTATTATTATTATTATTATTATTATTATTGTTGTTGTTGTTAGTATTATTATTATTAGTAGTAGTAGTAGTAGTAAAAGTAGTAGTAGTTGTTTTGATATATATATATATATATATATATATATATATATATATATATATATATATATATTATTATTATTATCTTGAATTAATAAAAAAAGTTTCATTTATATATATATATATATATATATATATATATATATATATATATATATTTTTTTGCAATCCAACTGATAAAGCACCTCTGGTTATATATATATATATATATATATATATATATATTGTGTGTGTGTGTGTGTGTGTGTGTGTGTGTGTGTGTGTGTGTGTGTGTGTTTTTGTCTGTGCGTGCGTGCGTGTGTGTGTGCGGACACGTACGGGCGTGTGTTTATGTATATCTCTTCAATGCGTATGAATATTTACAACAGTTGCAATCACCGAATTCATAGCCAAAGGGTGTTCTAAAGAAACTGGACTCCTGTAGCACCTATTGTAAATGTACGGTACACGAAATGACTTGGCTGAAATTCTTTTTTTTTGCGATGATGATATGGAAGACCTCGAAGGCTAAATCTATTCTAAAAGAAGCCTGCTATCGCCTGAGGCCACGTCCACCTTTTGAAACGCGCTACTCTCATTGAACTTCAACTAATCATTGCGCAAATCAAGCCGCGGGCCTGCACGAACTTTGCCTGTTATCCTAATTTTCACTGAAATAATAACGGCTTAGAAGCTTTGATTCAGGTTTCTCTCTTCCTTCTTTCAATCTATCATCTGTCTCTCACACACAAACACCCACCCACCTACAAACACCTGTCCTGGTTATGACCATAAACTACATCCACGTCGTGGGTAAAACTTCCAACAGGAAGGCCATTGATTAAGAGGTTTTGAAGAGCATGGAGCAGCCTATTAATTGCTGGTGTACCCAGGTCGATTTTGCCCCGTGGTGGTAGCACCTGTTAGGATCCAAGCTATGGGCAAATAGCTACCTCCCTAACTGCGGTCAAAGTGTAAAAATAGATTTTACTACCAGAAAGATTTTGTAAAAAAATTATTACCAGCAATGCATTTTTGAAAAACGATTATTACCAGCAATACATTTTTAGATAAAAAAGCATTACCAGCTATACATTTTTTGAAAAAAATAAATGTAATCAACGATATATATTTGAAAGAAAATTATTAGCAGAAACAGATTTTTGAAGAAAAAACAAATTATCAGAAATAGATTTGTGTAGAAAAAAATATTGCCAAAAATAAATATTTGGAAAGATAGATAGTTAAAAAAAATTATATTAAGAACAATAAGAATTTTGCCAGCATTAAATAACACATTGAGGTTGATATGCCGTAAAACAAATCAAACCCACACATAAACACATGCATATGTATATACGTGTGTGTGTGTCCGTGTTTGCGCGCGCGCACGTGCCTGTGTATGTGTGGCAGTGTTCATCTATAATATGTATATTTGTCAAATTATAATGAGCGACATGTCTCTATTCTAGTAGCCTGAAGCATTTCAACAAACGCTTGTCATTACTTCAGATGCTCGTCCTGTTGCAAATATAAGATTCTTGACGTACACAGGATTGTTTGTGATTATTTTCATATATTCAATTTTTTTCAGGAGTTGCTTATGCTAACGTTAGTTCAGTCTGTCCGAAGTGATGGTCGCTCTGCATAGCCTATTTTTTTTACAAAGTTCTATCCAAAGTATATTCGTATATTTCAAAGTGGTTGTGTTTTGAATATCAGGCTTCCGGATCATCGAAAAATAGACCTTGTGTCACATCTCGTCCTAGAGAGAGGACATCGGATCATTAAAAGATACAGTCCCCGACGAAATTATTCGTACGCCTATCAGTTTTGAATATTTTTATCCGTTTCTCATAATCTAATGCCCGTATGATAAAAAGGCACAAAAAAGGGAATATAAATTTTAATTTTCAGAGCAATTCGTTATATACAGCAGATTTGACAGGCAAAGCAGAAAAAGACAAAATTATTCGTACAGTATGAAAAATAGAGACAAATTAACAGCTTCCACAATATTAATAATCAATAGCATAGACTGTCATCTCTATGACGTATTATGTAAATTTCTAAAGTATTTGATGAGATTTAAACAAGTCTATTCTGGGAGTTACTTCCATTCTTCAATGCTTATATGTTCTAATTCTTGAATTGTTTTTGGTGACCGAGGATTTATTCGAATTTTCAATTCATTCCATAGATGTTCAGTTGTGTTAATATCAGCAATCATTGAAGGCAATAGCAAAACATTAATTTTCTTTTTCTGAAGCTGAAGCAAATCGCCCACCGAGGTGAAGATTTTTCACAGATAGCTGTAAATGTTCCTCCAGGATTTTGATACAATATGCAGATTTTATTATTCCTATTATTACAATTAATTGTCCAGTTCTCCTTGAGCCAAACCAAACCAAACGTGTCATCGAATCATTGTTTTAGTGTTGCCACTGTGTTCTTTGGTAGGAAAGCATCATGCAGGCATTGGATTCTGAAAATATTCAAAATTGATGAGTGTACGCATAATTACGTCGTTGACTGTAGCTTTCAAAAGTAATGAATCTATTGCATTAGAAGAAGTAAAAATGCAAAGTATAATAATAGAAATTAGTTGAAGTCAATTACAAAAAATATTGATAAAAACAATAATTAAAGTAAAAATGCCAGGAGTTAAGAGAAACCATATATGAACAAGTTTTATTAAAAACGAAAATTTAAAGAATATACAATTTTGTCTTAAACATGTAAGATTTATCTTTGTGAGAGGGTGGGCTGAAATATTCAACGGCTGACTATGAAGAAATGATACTATGTTGTGAAGGCTTGCATCAACTCTTCTTATTACATTGTTATTTTCCAGGTCCAACGGTGGACTGAAAAGTTTATAGGCTATGGGGAATTGATGACAGCACTGTGAAATCTTGTGTGCATTAATTTCAACACTTCTTATTATTAACTGCATTATTTCTTTCCAGGTAAACTGACAGAGAACTGTTTAAAGCATTTTCTTTTGCAATTTGACACCATTTGATATTGTCAAATACCTACAGAAAAAGCTTTTAGCGCCCAGATATTCATGCTAAAAGGGTTGCTACATTAGAGTATGGTGAGGCTTAAGATTTATCAAATGTACAAAGTTGGGTCACTGAATTCCGGTAGGGCAGGAAAAACCGTGAAGATGATCCGAGGAAAGGACGTCCTGCAACCACCAAGGAAAATATTGGTCGTGTTCATCACATGGGTATTGGTGACTGGCGACTGACTATATATCAAATAGCCAAAGCTATTAAAATATCCTATGAGATTGTTTATAATTTTCTGCACAATTAAATTGGCGTGACCAAAGTTTCTTCTCAGTCAATGTCAAGTCTTCGGAAACTTTATCAAAAGCGCAGCAGTCTGATCACATGACGGAAAAAAATGTTTCCGACGGATACAATTGTTTTCCTTGCACTTATGATGACCATTTTGAGCCAGAGATAAAGAGACAATCCATTCAATGGAAATATCTCTCTTCACCTGCTTCAAAGTAGACCAAGGTGGTTTCATCTGTAGATAGGGGTGGCTGTAAAAACATTGTGCTAATTCACCATCTTCACAAAGACAACATCATTATTGGAGAATATTACGCAAACTGATCAAGCAGTTACGAAAGGCTCTGAAGACCAAACGCACTGGAAGGCTTAAGAACGATGTCTCGTTTCATCAGGACAAGTTCTAGCACACAGGTATTTAGTTTCAATGGCTGCTGTGTGTGACTGGCTGTGAACTAGTTGATCACTCTGCCTATCCTCCTGATTTGACTATAACCTGTTCCCAAACATGACAAAATCACGTACTTGACTGGTGATGTAATGCATACAACTGGGTTCCCCCTAACAGTAATATGATTGGCTGGTGTCAGCCATAAATACGGACTGATGTGGAGGTACATAGACTGCGCCTATTGACTACGCCTATTGCCTACGACTACGACGAGGACCAGTTCATTACGGTTACTTGCTAGATTGTCCTAGCCGGTTACAATACTCAACAACCAGTTTGCTACTTCGAACAAATATATCCCTTTCCGGGACATATCAACTGGAAACCAGTATAACGGCGATGATAACGTTGTATTTGCTGTTAATGACATTTTTACCAAAAAGATGGACATTTTTATAGCTGTAAGTTTCAGTTTACCAATGCAATTATCAATAAGACGATTTGAAATTAATATTTACAAAACTTCACCGGTCAAGCATGAATCCTTTATAGTCACATTATGTAATTTTCATCCCATCCACTTATTTATGCTATGAAGTATGCGTTTCATTAATATAGATATATTTCTGTTCTATAAGTGTAGAAGGAATTTTCTGTCTTATAATGTTACAAATATTTTTTCAATCCTATTTGTATACAAATATTTTTCTTCTCGGCATTCTATGACAAACGTTTTCGGTTGATATGAGGTGGAAAATATATTGAATCATTTGCTGGATCTGTCGCTAGGAAATTTGGTTCTCTTTAGGGAGTTAGACAAAATTTCTTGCCAGAATCTATCTTACATATTAGTAAAACCACTATTCAGCTTTGCTTTGCATATTTCTGCCACTTTTCTGATGTTTCTGCTTTATATTTAGAGATCCTTGATAAGATACAAAGAATAATCTGCAATATCATTTACCCTGACCTGACATCTCGGATTCAATCACAGTCTCACCCCTCCAACGTAGTTTCCCTGTGCCTTTTCCGTAAATATGTTTATGGTAATTGTTCCGATGAATTTTCTCTGTGGTGCAAATATTTTAAGAATTTAAAGATCGTACAAGGTTGGTGGCAAGATCTCATCATTTTACAGTGTAAATTGCCAGATGTAACCGTAAGTTCTATGCTAACATTGTCTCCTATCACATTTGTCGCTTTCTTCCTGCTTCTTGTTTTCTGCCAATTTTGATCTTCAAAAATATAAATGCAATGTTAGTCATTATCTTCTTAGTTCTTGTTATTTTCATTGTTTACTCTTCTTAATAGTATATATAATCATATTCTCCAACACTCAGCAAAACCATGGGTTTTAGTGAGTTTAATTCCTTCTTTGAATTGAAAAAATAGAAGGACATTTCCCATTTTCTTTGAAATTTAATGATATTTAGTCCAATGTGCGTACTGTAAATGTTGAACTAGATGAACAAATTAAACAAAAATAAAATTCAAGAATTAATTATTAATTTGTTAAGCATTTTATTAAGTTCTGACTTATCAAATTTCATGAGACAGTAGGATGTAATATGTGTAAAGAAAAAAAAGACAAACAATTTCCGACCAGACTTTTCAGTTTATTCAGACCGAAATTTCTGTTGTATTTTAATTCCGTTCAATACGTAACACTATCATTACTTTGCTATAGATTAAGGTCTCTATCTTTAAAAGGCAGGATATGTGTGTGTGTGTGTGTGTGTGTGTGTGTGTGTGTGTGTGTGTGTGTGTGTGTAACGAATGCACGGCTATAATTTTCGACGGTTTTGCACCAAAATTTTCATGCACATGCTCCAAGTTAGCGGATAGCACAAGACACACTTTGCATTTCCCAACTCCCATCGATAGTGAAAATAATCGATATTTTCATGCTTCTACGGCAGTTTTCATGTAGTTCACGGTCATTTTGTACTGGCCAGAATGAGAGCCTATAGCTGGCTGCCACGAATAAGCAGGAAGATTTTATTGCCCAGGGTGAGAGCCAACAGCTGACTGACACGAATCTTAACTAAGATGCTAGCATGCAAAAAATCGATAACTGCATTCGTCACAAGTGAGAAAAATTTAAATCTGCATGGCACTTTACTCCAATTGGCTCATTCGCTTGCTTAAACTCAACGTTGATTCTGATTCCGCAGAACTGGATTGGGTGTGAAAAAGTATTTGTTGTTAACATTCTTTTTTCATTCGTTTTTTTTCCAGTTACGAGTCCTTTTTTTAAAGCTGATTGTTTTGCCTTCATTTTGTTTAGTTCTTTTTTCGTAACAGATTTAATGTTTAGTATAGAGCTTAGAAAAAATTCGCAGTGTAAGATAGGCAAGAAGTAAGGCATATAGCAACATCAGCACTGCAAAGGGCACTCCTTTAAAGGCAAGGAAGGGTAAAAATATTTTAAGTCAAGTGATAGCGATTGCTGTATGAGTCGTACGATATTTGAATCAAGTCCGGGCAACGCCGGGTCATGTTGTTAGTAAGAAATATAAACAACTATAACTTCGGAAGATTTGAATGAAAACAGTCAGGCATTTGTTGATTGCATCAAACTGTTACATTCGAAAATATCGTTCTAGAAGAATCGCTGCTGCATGCAACCTCTTTTAATTGACATCTGGGACTCATGGTGAATATATAAGACATTTTCTTGCAAATGAAATAGAATTCATTTAAGTTTGTCCACTGAGAAATTTCTATCTTATTTACAGATTAATGGGATATTGTCCTTCAGGGAAAATATGATTGATTTGAAACCTAATTAACTTATAAAATAAATTTTTAAATAAGTAATTGAAATAATTCATTATCAATTTGAGACCTGACTTAAATTTACAAGCTAAAATATAATCAAAACATTTCAAAAAATTCTTTTGTTAAAATAACTACCGAAAAAAGAATAATTATATCAACAATAATCAGACAGATCTTGTCTACTGATTTTAAGTAAACTTGTTTTTTTTATATATATATATATATATATATATATATTCATATTATATATACACACACACACACACACGTTTGAATGTGTGTGTGTGTGTGTGTGTGTGTGTGTGTGTGTGTGTGTGTGTGTGTGTGTGTGTGTGTAAATATAATGATAAGTGTAAAATTTATAAATGACTGCTTCTTTGGTTTCCTTGGGTTAAAATCAAAAGAGAATACACACTTTTTCTGCGAAACACAAATTATTACACATCCTACAAACATACACAGTGATACAAATACACTATATATATATATATATATATATATATATATATATATATATATATATATATATACAAAAATTTAATTACTAAAAACACTAATCTGCAAAAACTGAAATGCAAAGTCAATCGATATCTACTGCCCACCTGATTCGTCTTTCTTCTTCTAGTTTGGTAGCTATCAATGTTCACCGGGGGAAAAAGATTACCAAGCTAAATATAGTATTTCATAAAGGGGAAGGGCTTTTGTAAATTAAAAGTTCCTCATTTGGACCACCCAGGAGAATTTAGTTATTTGGGGATAATTTGCAAACTAGGCCTTAATTAACGAACCTGAATTAAAACGTAGACGTATTTCGTCATTATCAGCTGGTATATTTAGTAATGTATACAGCAGTAAAAAAAAATAGATAAAAATTAAAAAATAACACATAACAAAGAACTACAAGTTCTATATACCTCTTAGTAAATTAAAAACCGGCCAAACACCCACAGTTTGCACACCAATAATCTGTTTGTCAAACTGAATTTGACAAATAACACAGTCTGCAGGGAGACAGAAAGAATGAAGTCACAGTAGGACAAATATTTTAACATACTTCCGATCAACTCATAAATTATTCTCAGACATTGGTCTAACCCTGTGGAGCTTTCAAGCTGTCCACGTGATATATTTCGTTTTGTTTTTTTGAAGATCAGGAAGCACTGATGCTGAGAACATGAAATTTTGCCTGGATATAAACGTTTTTAATAGAGAGAAAGTGGCAGCCTAATTTTACCTTCACTTTCACCTTTTCATTTTTGGCAGTCTGGTCAGCAAAATATAGGGCCTATTGGAAGAAATCATGACAGTCGTGTGTGCTACAAGGAAGCTTTAAGGAGAGAACGAAGAAAACAAATACATAACACATTACATCAATCAACCCATTAAGTAACTTGAGACATGAAAGTTCTGGTTTGCTAAATCAGTTGATGGCTCTCTCTGACAATGGAAGTGCTTATTACAGAAGTGTTTATATCATTTCATTTTTTTTTTGCTGGGTTGGGGGGGCGGTCTAACAAAATATTATCCTTGGTACAAAAACAGAAAATTATAGTGTATGAAATCTTTAAGTCATACACTATCGTATTCAAACAAACTAGGCTATAAGATACAATAAAATTTATTGAAATGCGCCCAACTCGACTACTAAAAATAGCAAACAGAACAATGCAAATGGCCTGTTTCAGGCCATTTACATTGTTAGTAAATAAAATAAAATAAAATAAAATTTCAAATAGCATAGCATTGTCTTCCCATTTGTCCTCTTCATGTAGAACCAGACTAATGTTGCTACAATCGGTGCTCCTACAATCATTGCATGGTGTTAAGCCCGTGAGACCGTGTTTCCGGCAATAGCATATATTTGTGCTCCAAGGACTCTTGGTTGAAATCCTGCACTTACAATGCAAAAACTTCAGTAGTTCCTTGGGGGCAGGATCTTCAACGGTAAGAACTAGAGCTAAAGTACCGTTTCTCATTTCCCAGTCCAAGCTGCAAGGTTCAAGTAAAGACTCAAGTCATATCAACAAGACCTCCTTTCCGACGTGCTGCTCGTTAATTCCAAAGGTAAGACCGGTCATGACATCATGTTTTCATGCCATCATGCATTTGGGTGCAGGTGTGCATGCTATTTACACACACCAATCTCACTGATTCCTTAACCCCCGTACCCTAGGTAGCGAACCTCTGCTCTTTATGACTCACATCATCAGTCAGTCATATGCCATCCGTGATACACGCTTAGGCGATCATGTATCTTTCGATAGAAGGCAGATATTCTCTCTCTGTTGGTTGCCATTACTTTCTGCGTTAGACCAGTTGCCATCAAAAAACAGAATCTATATATTTCCCAAGGGTATCAGCACATAAGTGAATGGAATGGATTCGATTGGAATTCGAACTCGGATATCCGATTCCTTAATCCGAGCTGCTATCTATTATTCCATCCTGCCATCTAATAATCGCTTGTTCAATGATGAGTTCAGTTCCAAATCGACCCATTAACGATCACTGCGTCCCACAGAATTAAAGCCATACACGGAGAACTGTTGATACAGCCAATGATTCTAGAATCCATTGTAGGTTAAATCGTGCACTCTTTGAATATTTGAAATACCCAGTTGCTGCAAATAAGTTTATCATCAGCCTCACTGCCAGAAGATTCGATTTCCAATCTCCTGTTTACTGGTCAGGAATAAACAGATTAATCGTATCGATGTACTCAATATAAGTCATCCATAACTGTTTTTGATTTGCTCCTGAGTTCATACATCAGAGTATTGAGAACTCTCTGCAGCTTCCGGAGGACTGAAGATTTGCCAATGTCACCGATACTAATCTCATGTGGTTGGACTTTATTATACAAGTCCACATCAGACTGTTTGTTATGGTCCGATTCCTTGTACCACGGTGATAGTCCAAGGTAGAACCAATAAAGAAGAACTCGAATACGGATATGGAATAACACAGATATATTACACACAGGAATATATACAGAGAAGTAAAAGTGTTAGTACGAACAATCAGGTTTAGTAGTAATTGTCTGAACGCGAATCTGTTTCAGTCTGCCTCTGACTCGACTGACTGACTCGCTCGCTCTGACTGACTGACATACTCCTTACGGACTTCACTCTAGACTTCAGACTGAACTCAACTCCCTGCTTTCATTTGAGGCGCAGTATTTATTACGCATGGAATAGTCCATTATGTTATTATGGGTAAGGTCACATAACACTGTTCTATTTACCCAGGAAAATAGCTTTGCACCAAATTAAGAGTTCCTTCATTCTAGCTGCTTCATTCTTCAAAGTGGCACACTCCTTTTTCATGTCAAAGTAATTTCTCTGTCATCTGGCTCTGTTACATCAGCTGAGTCCAATAGCTTAAAAGGCAATCGATCAGCATCTGGAAGCACAGCATCGATAAGTTTGCTCGTTAATGCTGCATGTTGAAAGAAGTGTGCTCGTAAACCACTTGATGCAGCATTTCTTGAAAGAATGTGTGACGCCAAGATTTCCGCATTGATGGTAGTCAGCAGAATTCATATGACTACCGACACATCTCAATAAGCCAAAGATGGTGTAAAATCCTCCGAAGTGCAAACTGTGCCCATGGACTTGGCATCAATATTATCTGTAGATTTCCACCAAAACGCTTGATCAGAGATGATGCATGGGTTTGGAATGCACATCTGCTCGAGTTGATTTTTCACAAATGAAAGCGTAGAATACACACAACTGTCATCTGAATGCTACAAGTCTGTAATGGGAATCACTGTAGTATTAGCAGGTGGCAAGTGCGATCCAGCAGATGCATCTGGAATAAAATCGATCCATCTGGCCGAGGCTAATTTTCAATGTAGAACTTACAAGCACAGTGACAGAGTAAGTCACAACTGTTTGAAACTGGAAAAACATATGGAAAACTGAAGCTCAATAAATGGCTTAAATTTTTCGAAGTATCTTGGTACCACTTGATCGGAATACCTTTTGTTTTGGTATAGCTGTTCAAGCTTTCATGTTCTTGAGACACTGGACTGGTAAATTCAGAACTGTGTTTTGTTGGTGCACGGTTGACGCAGACACGAAAATTACGCCGATCCCGTGAAAGGTGTCCTTGCTGTCTAATGTACATACATTATGGTTGGCATTGTCTACAACCCACTGGGTGATACTGTCCGAGTACTTAGGGAGGATATTCTCAAAGTTAGGGAAGAGGATAGAATTCTGTTTAAATTTCGTAACTTCATCATAGGAAACAGCGTAATCAAGCAATGAAAGTTCGTTTATCAACCATTTCGGTTCAAATATGTAGTCAAGTTCCACACCTAACCCAAACACTAAGGGTTGTAGATTTGCGCTGTTCTAACTTTAATAAGCGTTTAACATCAACAAAATGGCAACTACAGTCGATATAAACAAGAACTTGGCCAGAAGGAATAGTACTGTTTTGCCGAATATGATATGTATGGAGCTCATCTTTGCCACTGAACCTGATGAGGTTTGTTAGTCCATGTGCAACTTTACCTGGTCAGCTTTGTTTCGAAACTATCGCTGAAAATCACACTTAATTCCTCATCGAATTTAGCGGTCTGCTGTTCTTCCATAATGAGAGCAGTTTCAAACGCTGGCAGAAAATTGAGAAAAGCACTTTTGAAGATTAGTTCAAATATCTGGGAAACAAAAACTATGCCTTTAACAACCTGAAGATTTCAAACTTTTTTACCGCTCAAGAAATCGAAGCCCTGAAGATTTCAACCATGAATGTTTTAGCTTATATTTTCATGAATGTCCATTTTTTCCTTACGGAAGGAGAAGTTTTGTTATGAAGATCTCAAGCCTGAACATAATTTCCTATCCTATGAAATATTCTGCAAACTTATCTATCTATATAACATGTAATTAGATGGATGTGAATCACTTACAGGTAACAAAAGGAAGAACTTCTTACTATTTTTTTCGATATAATAAATGCAAATGTCAGTGTGTCATTGTGACACACTTTTTCCACTTTACTCCTAGATTCCGTAGCTCAACATATCATACCATTTTGGAATCAATCCGACCTCATGAGAAAATTAAAAATAATCCCAGGCCGAATCCAGAAATTTTGAATTCCCAAATTTTCATTAATGTATTCGTTTTCCGTGATTATTTCACGTGATATTTTGCGACGATTTTTTTACGATAACAATTTTTATAACTTAGAAATAAAGTTAAGAATAAACGAAATTAATTGCTACATCCATCAAAAGTCACACACGAAATAAAAATAATTTTTGATACAAAGTAAGGACAAGCGTACACCAAATTGTCTTTAATAAGTGGCAGCAGAAGAATTATCGTTGAACATTTAAAAGGTAAGTTTAAATATTAATACAAAACTTAAATAGAGCGATCAATTTTCAGTTTTTCTGTAATTTATTGTTGTTTATTGTATCTGTTCCTTCCTACCTATTGTGATAAATGCCCAATCAAGAGCCTTAATAAACATTAGAAACTGACATCATGACGTTCGGATAAGTCGTAAGACAAATTCGAAATTGTCATGTTCAGGGGGCATACTAGGCAAACTCTAAGACGAAATATATGTAGACTGAAAGATGTACTTTTAAATTATGCTATTTATTGACAGTTGAATATATGTTTTGAGGTGTGCGGTGGCGCGAAACTAAAGTGCTTGTTCAAGTCGATCAAGTGAGAATTTTGTTTGAATTTTGAAAATTGTCGAAAGTACTTGGCAAGTGTCTTCCATTTGACAACAACTCGAATATAAGGTTATTATTATTCAAGGAATTGTTAGTAAGTTGATGTTTCATTAAGTCTTGTTAGTGAAGTGATTTCGTTGTAAATTACATTAACATTGCTATTTAATTCTTTGTATAAATTGTTTCTTTAGGATATATATATATATATATATATATATATATATATATATATATATATATATATAATTCTGTTTAAATTTCTGTTATGGGATCTTACCCATAATAATAATAATGGACTATTCCATACTTAATAAATACTGCGCCTCAGGAGTAGTTCAAGTCGAGTCAGTAGTTCAGGTCGAGTCATGAGTCGAGTCAGAGGCAATCCGAAACAGAGTCGCATTCAGACAATTACTGCAAGACATTTTAATAGTGATACTGGTCGAGACTACATTGTTCTCTCTAATAAACCTGATTGTTCGGACTAACACTTTCTACTTCTCTGCATATATTCTTATTTGTAATTTATCTGTGTTATTCCAAACCTGTGTTCGAGTTCTTCTTTATTGGTTCCATCTTGGCCCATCACCGTGGTACAAGGAACCGGATCATAACAATTTCGAAACTCCATCATTTGTTTTCCAATTTTTTTTTCTCGGGTACCGATTTGTTTTGACACATGTACAAGTTGGGCTACTGAAGTTTATTTTCTTTTCAAAACGAGTACTGCTCGGATACAATTCGTAAGTTTAGAGGTCGAACGGGTTTGGATTTACCTTAAGGTTACTTTTTGTGTAAAACTTAGTCTTTCTCTATTGCTGCACCAAACCGGTGTTAAATGGATATACTTAAATTATTACTTTAAAATGCCATTTTAGCTACACGGATGAATTAATTAAATCGTGGTTCATAACTTTTTCCAGGATGAAATTTACTAACAAGCAGAATCCCAGCTGATTTGCCTTGAAAAGTTGTTCATTATCAACGTAAAGAGTTGGAAGCTTTTTCTTTATCAAGAATTTGAATATGTCAGTCCACGAACAAGAATCCATCAAGTTTAATAGAAATCTCAGATAATGCCAATAATTGACCTGACAGATGTGATAGAGATGTGGCATTCCATGCATTTTCCTAACAACATCACATTTGAGAATTCTTAAAATCTCCATGATGTTATCAAACTTCCTTAACGAGAGATATTTATATAAAACAATTGGTTTGAAAAAAAAATACTTATGTTACTTGACGGTATATATAACACACACCTTTTTGTTAAAAAGACAGCAGACATATCGGCTGCGTCATAAAAATGAGCCTGTAGTTTCCACGTTACCTAACTTTATCCTCAATGCTCTACGTCATGGACAATAAAATTACCTAAGACAATCAGCGCTACGCTGCCATACTCCATAATTATTTTATTTATACACACATCATTATTACTATTATGAGTCGTAGTCAGTCAGTCAGTCAGTTATGTGACATGCGTGATACACGCTTAGGCGATTATGTATCATTTGATACATGACTGACGAGACATATTTTTTCCTGCTTTAGCTTTCTATTTCATTCTGCGTTACTTGCCATCCAAGGCTCTAGAACCCAGTCTGTGTTACTATTTACCTGTAGCTATTAGCGTAAGTGAATGTAATGGATTCAATTGGATTACTTACACCCTGCCTCAGTAGTATTATCACATAATTCTTTTCGCTTGTTGGTAACAGCTGATCCATGAACCTTAAATATGATTCGACAATCTCCTATATACCAGGAAGTTCGTAACCGCAAGATACTGAGAGGCAACTGATAGAAAATAAATTAAAACACTAATATATCTATGAAATATATTCCTAATAGAAAACAGCCATAGAAGGATTCATGGTGTCGCTTTATTTCCGGTTATATTTCTAGCATACTTTTTATATACAGTAATATTTCTTCCAATAGTTAAAGAGTTTTACAGTTATTTACTGATTGGTTTCTTTAAATATTACATAATTAACTACACCAAAATCATTAATTTCAACATAAACTACAGATGTGTACCTGCATCTAATGTTTGCAAAATAGTGATATTAAGCAAATGCGGTTTCTTAGAACTTAACCAGCTTAGACGATGTTTCTTTCTTAATACGAATAAATATTTTACTCATTAATTTTTTCCCATATAACCCGTTGTTCATATATTTTAAACAGCAGAAACATATAAGAATTCTACTGCTGTTTAAATTCATATTGTATTTTTCTATTTGAGGCGTAAGGTTTTGCATAAATGTATCCAGAAATTGTGTTTCTCTTTTTTCCTTTTACGACAACCTTTATGGAAGTGCAAGTGGCTTTGAGAAGCGATATTATCCTAAATAAAAGAGGCAAAGAAAAAAGGGCATGACAGGTGAAATTCTCAAGATAAATGAAAGAATACAGAATATAATGCAGTTGAATGCTAGAGAATATCCAACATGGCGTACAATCATTACGAACAAAGTTAGCTTGGCTAAAAGATGAATGATACAATAAAAGATGCGATAGAAACGACAGGCATGCAGAAAAGAATAAAAGAAACAATAGAAGAAATAAGGACGTGTCCCTTGACATGATGCATAAAATCTAAAGATGGGACGCTCACAACAGAGAAAGAAAACTAGTGCAGACGGAGTTAATACATCAGTGAACTCTTTCGCGACCCAGACGCAAAACGCGTCAAATCATTGAAAATCTGAAATATTAAAGTCCGAGGTAACTGACCAAGACAAACACGAACAAAACAGCAGGGCAGATGTGATTACAATAGAGATGTCTGTAACCCTTGATGATTTCGACGTTGACAATATTTTTATTCTATGTGCTCTTTTCCTTGAGAGCATACAATCATGGCTATCTCCTATCTCGAACACTTAGCAATTTTCTCCCCTTGCAAAAGCCCCTTTGCACTATCAATGCAAACACGTTCATCAGGTTGGTGACTCGCTGTATTCCATATTTTTCTTGTCCTCACTTTTCCCCTGAGGTTTAAATTTTCCAAACCTGCTTTTTTCATATGTGTCCAATAAATTTCAGATATTTTCCTAATTTTGAGTATTAGTGATTTTTTCCGTTGCCATTTTTCAACTTGCTTGTTGCTTTCTATTCGCTCTATCCAAGGAATTTGTGTCTCTTTCTGTGGAATCACACATTAAATGTATAATGTGGTCGACTATACAACAGCATTAATTGAAGAGAGTAGAACAATATTAATATTGACGCCAAGGTGCCCAGGTTCAAGCAAATGCGAGGTGAATCGGATAATCAGCATAAAGATGCGCAAAGCTAAATTTGGTGCCTGTATTCTAATGAATGGAGTACATAGAAGAATAAGAGCGGGGATATGGCAAGAAAGATGTGACTTCTGCCAAGAAACTAGAACAAGAAATGCAATTTTTGTGATCAGATTGATATCAGAACACTTAATACAAATGTAGAAAGATATGTATCTATGTTGTATAGATGAAACAGAAGCATTTCGCAATTTATGATTTTTTTTTCCATTGGCATCGCCCCAAGCAAAGCAATATTGCCACAAAACATTTACTCGGTGTGGAAAAATTAGAAACAGAATCATTAACGATGATCAAAAACAGAAGAGAGTAATCAGGCGGAAGGTATATAGCCAGTGACACTGCATTTAAATGTTTTCAGATTAAATTTGGCTCGAAATCATGAATCCAGAAGGTGCTACCACATGCGAGAAGTGCGAGAGGAGAAACTATTAGCATAGAACTTACGGTTACATCTAGCCAGCTCAACTGTTAATTGTTGAGATCTCGATGCCAGTCCAGTGCTGCCCTTAAATTCAAAAACTCTAGGTACCATAAAGAAGAGCTCATTCGAACAATTAAGTATGAAAATATTTACATAAATTAAATAGGTATATTTGAACTAATAGAAAAATGTGGGAAATATATTCAAGTACTCTGAAACATTCACAGCAAATAAATAAAAATAGGTAATGCCGTAAGACATGTTGATTTTATTCAACCTATACAACGATGGAATTAGAATTCATGTCATTATTTAGTATTGTGCGACAAATGACGCAGCCGTTGAAAGGAAACAGAAGAAAATCTTTGACAATATAATGAAGGAAGGCAAAAACGAAAAATACTCTCGCGATTCATTTCGAGGTCCGCGACAAAATCCAGAGACGGATACGCAAAGTGGTTGGTCCTGATCTAGCATCTTCTCTACAGTCGCTATCTCACAATCGGGCCGTGGCTTCCCTCTGTCTTTTCTACTAGTACTTTCATGACAGCTGCTCCGACGAGCTATTTTCACTGGTTCCCAAACTGCAGGAATTTAAGCGTGCTACTAGGTTGGCATCTCGGTCCAACCCTTAAACTGTGAGAAACCATTAACTGTAGCCATCTATTCTAATCCAAAAGCTTCTTATCTCGCACCTCCCGTCAGTGGAAATCCCTTCCTATCACTTGCATGAGAACGTGTTAACGAAAATGATAAAACATAAGAGACACCTTTATTTAGAGGTAGAAAAAAAAACTTCAAATTTTTTAGATTCATATTTGGGAGAGAGATCTTTAATATTTTGAGGTTTACGGGACATATTGAAGACAAGAGAAGCTCACGAAGAGGGTTTGGTGAAAATGAACGTCAGAAAAGTGACTCAAAGTGTAAAATAATTGATTAAATAGGATAGAACGTTTTAGATGTCAATGGTCTCTCACGTAAAAAATATCATGATATTCTCTTGTTTCATACAGGTTCAAATTGAAATCTTACTCTCTGAAAGTGGTTTCGCGTCTTTTTTGCGTGTTCTATCACCCAAAACAAGCTTAGAGGTATTCCCAAGCGGTCTGACATTCGAGTATTGTCCAGGATCAACGCTGCTTAACTTCTGAGATATGGGCACTCCTCGTTCGTTTTCATGTGTTGTCGTACCAGCATACGAAATCTAGTCCGATGAATTACAATTTTCACAATATTGTTTTTGATATATAAAACTATATATCGTTATTTAATATCTGTTCGAGCAGTTTTAGAGATTGGGTTAAACGGAAAAAAATATTATTAACAAAATTTTGATACCGCATCTAGTTGAAGGATTTAAATATCGTTCATGTTGGGATGACATGTACATATTGACACCAACGACACGCAAAGAATGTCAATCTAATTAACCGTACTACGGTTTGAACGAGAAACCCATATTCGTTTCGTTTTTGTTTGTTTGAAATAATGAAATTATCTAGCGTTGAAACGACTTGTAATATTATTCTCTCGTAATTCAACTCCAGATTCGATTGTCACTTTAAAAACATCTGAATAATGATTTCAAGTGTTTCATTCAAATTTAAAATACACCTTACGTCATTTTCACCTGTCATCTATCACTTCTTATTTTTATTTCTTATTTTATTTTCACCGATATATACTCCTGATCTTCTGATAATTCTTTTTTTAGTCATATATTTTTATCCAAGTGTCCCATATTTCTACAGACGGGTTAATCCAGAATCGAGTATTAAAAATAACACCTTACACACATATAGACAGCGATCAATACAAATAAGTTCAAAGTTTTTGCTTACCTCCGCTTATTAGCATAAGAAACAATCACGATGTATTTCTAGAGTTGAAACATGGTGTCAGAAAAAAATTCTATGTTGAGAAAGTTAGGATGTATTGGTCAGCTCGATACATAAGATTGACATTTTTTTTTTACTTAGGGTTAAATTACTATTGTCTGTGGGAATATTCATCCCACATGTATAGCATTATCAGGTCATGGATAATAAAAAAGAAGCTATGTCATGCAAAATATACGTTCGAGGTAGGTTGAAGAATATTTTGGCTTACATATGAATCTGAATAACTCGTTGAATGATAAATCGTGATTAGAGTAACAGAAAGTATTTTCAACTTCGTCATTCGAATAACTAACTTAGGGGGATGTTTCGTTTTTCTTAATATGTATATTTACATGGGTTGGATTTTTCTACATTTAATATGGCTCTAGACGTATTCGTCTCATTTGCCTGTTGTAGCACAGAAGTAAATTCAGCGATATTTAATAAATGTACGAAAACAATATCACACGTCTTCCTTATGTACGTGATAATAAAACTGTTTTAATCTGGTGGAGGCCGCAATATTTGAAATTTAAAATTAGTCATGCAGGATTACATTTTATTTAGAATTTGTGACTAATTCTTCTAAATGAAACATTCTCTAATATAAAACAGCACTTATGCTGCCACCGATAGAAAGACCTTATAAGCAGACTCGTTCAGAATTAAAAATATATATATTTATTAGCAAAACAAAAGTTAATTAGAGAAAAATAATCTGTGCAGCATACCTCAATATACAAAACTTTACGTATTAAAATTTCTTCAATATAGAAAGTATGATGATAAACTACGCCCAGCAGTAAGGCCTCTTATAGGGAGTTTTTGAGGGGCATACATCCACCTCCTATTTGTTATTGTTCCCAAGTCAAACTTGACCCGGGCTTGGTAGCACCTCAATTAACTGAAGTCAAATCACGATGAAAGTATATTTTCATAGTAAAAAACACCAGTAATAGCATTTCATAGTATATATATATATATATATATATATATATATATATATATATATATATATATATATATATATATATATATATAGATATATATATAGAGAGAGATAGATATATCATGAAAAATAACTATCAGCAATATATTTTTGAAAAGAAATTAACAGCAAAAGATTTTTGTAAAAGTAATTACTAATGATCCCAAGAACATTAAATGACCCATAAGGAGTTGATATGCCGCAAGACAAACAGACAGTCAATATAGAAACCTTATAAATGTGTGTTCTTTCAATATAGAAAATTTATAAATATTGTTTTCTTCTATGTACACACATTATGGTGGTAGGTTTCTTCAATATATGAACCGTATGACCCGTCAAGGATTTTTCAAACTAGTAAATATATATAGGATTTTTTTCAATATAGAAACACTAGAAAGGCAGGTTCCTTCAGTTTAGAAGAACCTTAGGTTGAGGCTGGTTCTTTTAATATAGAAACCTTATATAGGTGGTTTACCTCAATATATAATGTTTATGTAAGAACTTTCTTTCAATTAAGCAAACTTCTATAGGGAGATGGATTTAATACTAAACTACCCATGACCTGGGTCACTGACGCTTCCGGTTATAAAACATTAATGTTGATTTCAATATTCCATTTAAATGAAAGTTAATTTATTAGGATTCAGTTAAATATTTCAATTCGTTCATGTCATCATTGCTCTGGTTTACAAGGCCGTGCTTAACGTTTTACTGATGGTTTGCAGGATTTAATGGAAATAGAAATTCAGGGATAAACTTGACCTTTAAATCAGATTAACTTAAAAATATTTTTATATCCCCAAAATATTTTAAAATCATATTCATTTGAAAATATCTTTTTTAAATGTACCACAAAATATTTTTTTAAATATTTAAAATATCGTATGTTTAAAGAAACCTAGAAAATAAATAATTACTCTACAAACAACTGGACGAAACAGCAAAGCGGAATCTCTTTGTGTATGTCTTTAACATAAAAATATGTTAATTAAAAGATTGTCTGATTGAAGAAAGTTAAAATAAAAATACTTACTGTATAAACATTTCGTAAATCATTATGCGCGAGACGGACTCACCACACAAGCAGACACGCAATCACAAACTTGTAATATTATATAGATAGATAGACTGAAAGCTTATATGAACTGGTTCATTCAGTATAGTAAAGTTATATAGGCATTCTCCTTCAATATAGAAACCTGACATATGCACATTCTTTTAATCTAGAACTACAATAGAAGTACACTTACACCCAGAAAGCTATATAGACAAACTACTTAATTATCCGGAATTGTTAGTCCCCGACAGTTTAAACTAGAAACCATGCAAGGAAGGTATGTATCTGCAATATTGATTTTTCTCGCAATCCTTAGACATTTTCCAGATGCATTTAGGTCAAAGTGTAATTGTTAATTGAAGCTAATTATTAAATTTTCTCTGTATAATTTTCATCTTTTAAAATTAATATTCACCTATGAACCAAGTGTATAGACATGGGAAGAGAATGTTCTGAAATATAAATTTTAAATTAGCGTGATATCAAATGAGAGTAAATGGTAGGAAATAATAGTAAATTGTAGCAAATGATATCAGATGATAGGAAATGGCAGCAAATGATATCAGATGATAGGAAAACATTATAAAAGTTTCTGTCTGATTATTATTGTTTTTACTTTTATTTGTAACTGAGTTATCTAAAACAACAGTAGAGAACCAAAATTGATTTAACAACAAGTTTATTATTTTTTGACTACTGGGAAAAATATGTAGAATAGAAAATATGAAAGGGTATGCTTAGCCGTGAATGACTGTTTTCAGTAAAGTCTACTGCTCCTCCTGCTACTCATCTTGGGGTAGAAGTATTTTTATGCATTTCGTCCGAGGGCCGAGTTCTGACTTTTAGGGGAATATTCTTTCTCCCAACACTTTAAAAATCGGGTCTTCTGAGGAAATAAAAAAAAATGTTCGTATGAGAATTTAGAGAGCCGGTTTCTAATTCCAGTCGGATTAGTTACATTCTCTTACGCCTTATGAAAGGTATGAATCCATCTTCTCTTCCCTCAGTTACTGAGTTGAATAGCAGGACAGATAAGGTAGTATAGCCTTGTTTTGAAATCAGTCTACCACATAATGAAACGGAAACTTTGTGCGGGAAAATCGTCTGCCTACTATACAGACACATGATCACGGAATCGTCTATTGACATTGGCAATAACTGAGTAGGGCACGGACTTTTGCAATGATCTAATATATTATTTTAGAAAGTAATATTTAGGAGTAGAAATAAAAATTGGTTTCCTGAACATTCATTAATTGCAAATCAGACAAAATATAAAGCGCGAATATTTTAGACATATCAATACACAGGCTTCAATATTTAATGACATATTATTAGCTATGATTGGTTTCCGAAGACACAAAAGTTTACTGAGTTTTCGTAATATATAAAAAAAAAAACTATTAAAGAGAGAGAACATTAGAAGTACAGGAATTAGAAGATAAATGATAACGATTGACATTGCATCAAAATATTTAAAGATGAAATTGACTGAGAATCAAGAAGCCGAAAATGAATTTCACAAGGAAGAAGTGTGTGAGAATAAGTAGTTCACTTTAAAATATTTATTTTCTTCATCTGGAAAAATACTTGTTTTCATATCAGTATGCATCTTGCTGAATATCCTGATCACCTTGCTTGTTATAGTTCAACTGATATGAGCATATTCTCCAGTATGTCGTATTATATTGATAACCATCTAATGCTCCTGCAATGTTATGTCGTACACCCTATTAGGTTGAACCACAAATAATTACTGTTTATTTGAACCGAATTGTAATGACAAATGTATCATCCTAACTATTAAACATGACATATAAGGCTGAATTTTTAGAACAGAATTTTTCAACGTCAATAGCATTGGATTGCCAAGTATAAAATCTTCACAATCAACAACGCCGAACTCCTTTGAAGAATTATAATGTTTTTCTTCTAGCGGAATCGTCGGAGAATTACTCATTTAGTGTTTCTAAAACGAAATGCAAAATTAATGCACGTTTATATGTCCAGAAGATGCAATGTGTCCATAAAGTATTTCTCGCAAGATTCTTGGCCCTCGTCAATAGGCAAAATATGTTATCTTCTATAACAACGAATGGCCGAATACAGCAAGGATGATATTACAGAAAATTGGAATTCGTTCGGTCTGTTCAACCTCATGCGACATATTCACCAAATTTTGAACCTGGCATCGGTTAATATCTTTTCAGATTGCTGCAAAAAAATTTAATGAGGAATCATTCTGTAATGACAACTAAATTCAATTGTTCGCTGATAACTTTGACGTATCGAACCTGCAGACTTACTCAAAATGTATTAAACACCTGCTTTATAAATGGCGACAATTCATTGCAAATAATGGCGAATAAATAACTGAAGAATAAAATTGTTAAGCAAAAATGCTAATTAAGATTCAAACTATTATTTACAATATCGCCTTTTTAAAAATCCGCCATGCTTGTTTTAAATGTCAGACGAAGTATCCTTTTTCATTTAGATGTATTTCAATTTGTTTCCACCAATCGTCTTTCTTCCCGTAAGACAAATATAATTTGTCCCAGAACGAATCAGTTTTTCTCAATATGATGACAAGCAACTGTAAACCGACATTAACGCGCGTGGCCTTAAGCTGAATAGTCTTTCTATGAGTTCGGAAATGCAATCTTACCCGATCTTGGATAATTGTATTCTTACTCACCTATGTGTCAGGTGCCGACAGATCCTTCTGAAGTTCTCAATGTCTTCTGCATTACCTTTTGACAAATGGATCTAGTTTCTCGTTCACACCTCAACGGGGATGTCTTCTTCAAGAAAGATCGGTATTCAGGCTATATTTCTTCCATTTTCGAATGACAGCTGTAAACATACTGATGGAGATCTTGACCTCGATGGAGGTTTGCGATATCACATTCTAAGGCTGTTGCGGTCAATTATCACGTCAGAACTCGTTTACCTTCGCCATTAAAAAAAAAACAACTTCTAGCATGCTTTTGGGGATCGTTCAAAGTAGACTAAGATATTTTAATTTAGAGGCCATGATGCGTGGCACACTCTGGGATTCGTAAATTAATCGTTTGATTGGAATTAATTAAGTTCTCTAAGTTTGAATATAACTTCGCCGAGAAGAAGCCCCTGGACACAGTGGTGAAGTGAATTATTTCGATTAAACCGGAAGATTACACCCTTTTCTCGGTTTCGGGTGAAGAAGGAGTGTAGTCGCAGAAATCGCTTTTTGCTAAGTCTCAACTAAGAACCACGTGCTTTCTCAATTCTTGACCATGTCTAAGAAAAACGTACGTATTTAAGATTCATTCTTGTACACATTCTTGATTTTCCTACATTTTTTCTTCTTTTGTTTTTTCTTGTTTTCTTTGTTGTTGTTTTTTTCAAATTATTAAAATACTTATTTCGTTACTACTAATTATTCTCGTTCAGTTTCCATAACTGTCCTATTTCTAACGATAGTGAATTTCATTCGCCTCGTCTTAAGAATTAATTTCTATTGCATTTCCCGTCTCATTGGTATTTCAGGAAGGGGCGAAACATTTTTGAGTGTAAAATTGTATACATCAATAAATTTTTTATTCCACTTAGACATTTTTTCTTCGGCTTTCTGCCATGTTCCTTTTGGATGTTGGTGAACATAGCTCTCCAAAACTTTTGTTATTTGAGCTGATAAAATAATTTGTTTTTTTGCATTAACTTTCCTAAACCTTCTTCTGCCTTCTATTTCTTCGATGTAGTTTTCTCATTATCTGCCTATATCCCTCTTGCCTTTCTTGTGGGATTGCTAGTATGTTTGGGTAAATATTTAGTCACCATTATGTTGCGGCAATCAAGTTTAGATCACTTGTTCGGAACCGGGGTGTACATGGTCACTAGGAGTCTATGTAATATCTCCACATTCAAAATGTAACAAATTGGGGTCCATAATGATATTTTGGTGGCCCATGAAGAAAGCATACTCAGAAATGTTTTTATTAATAAAATTTAACACTATATATATATATATATATATATATATATATATATATATATATATATATATGAATGTAAGACCGTATTCTCACACCACTGGACCCATGCACTCCACAAGTCCGGCAGGTGGTCCGGTAAGCTCCAGTATTAGAGGTTAGACACAAGTCTCTGGTTCTCAATGCCAATTCGAAGCCACACACAACCGCCACATTTTGATTGTTTTGAAAGTTGTCATCAGATTGTAGAAATCCGGAAGCTCTCCGTTGGTCCACATGCAAGTTCGTCGCGTGAGAATCGGAGTAACAGAAAATAAATATAACCAAGTCAATTCGATTTTGAAAGGACAATTGTTATATATATATATATAAAGCAAACACACACACACAAAATAATTCTTGTTGCACTAGGGTGAACGTTTTTTGTATGTGAAAAATAACCAAACAAAGACGAATACTTCGAATAAGTTCGGTAAAGGAGAGATGTGCCCTTTATTTTAACCCTTTTTAGTCTGTTCTTAGCGCAACTTCAACAACCGTCGATATTCCCGTTTTCAGTAGTAGTAATAGTATTAGTAGTAATAGTAGTAGTGATAATTAGATGTTAGAGGCGTTATTTCGCTTCTTCGCCCTCAGCTTCAGCAACAAACAGCGGACGCTTCCTTTTCAATCTCAGTTCGACTGCATTCGAAGACAGACGAACCCAAAACTCTCTCTCCTCCGGTTGGCTACCATCTTTATTAGGAAAATCGTACTCACGCATCCCAGACAGTGAAGTATTTCTTTTTCTAGTTTGAACGTACTGACATACTACGAAAGTACAACTTCACTCCTCTGAGAATAAACAATTTACATTTTCATCGTTTGGCTTCCGATGTTCACAACAAGACGCTATTTTTTATCACCGCGATATTAATTATTCTGCCGCTCTTTGTAAACTACAGAAATTCTTGTTTAAAATAATAAATCCTAGATCAAAACATCATTGATTTTAACTTCGATTCTTATAGTGTAAATATCCATTTCTTTTTTTAAAAGTTCTAAATTATTATTGTTACAGTAATTTTCGATTTGTAATGTGATATCCTTTGTACACTTCCCAAAAAATGTATTTCGTGTTCTAAATTAACTTTCTGTAACATTTACATTTCAAAGCCCTTTGAGCATATTAAAACCTTGGTTATTCGAAAACATCTCTCTTTCACTTGGTGTTTTCGGTTTTACAGCATATCACCTTTTATTATCATTATTATTTTTATTATTTTAGGGATGATATCGACTCTGCTACTGAATTAGTTTTTCATTTAAAAATACAGCTTAATTATATAATATTTCTTTGATTATTAAAACCTCAAAGTTTTTATTAGTGAAAAATAGAATATTGTTACCTTATGTCAAATAGCTATTATGGGGGACACCAAGAAAAAAGAAGGGAAAAGAGGTCGCTGAGTAAAAAATTTTGAGAACCACTGCTTTAGATAAGAAATATTTATGTGTTACTGAAAAAAATTATCCTACAAATAATAATGGCGGACGCAATTTGAGTAACACAATACAATAAATATAAAATAAACGACAATGCATCTATTTACAAAAGGAATTACATGTAACAAAAAGAAAAATTATTAGATTAGTTATAATAAGAATGTGCATGTTTGTGCGTGTGCGTACGTGCGCAAAAAAGTGGAGGACACTTTACCCACGTGCGACTACATCTAAAATACATAGTTGAAAAGCTGTAAAAGAGGCTAGGAGAGAGATGTACACCTTTTTATAGGCTTAAGGATCGCCCCGTAGCGACGCTTTTTTTTTTTTTTTTGCAATGTCAAGTGGGATAACTCACAAGACTCAGTTCATATGGGGAGATTTTTATTCTAGTTATATGTACATACAGTTCGCGTACATTTGTGTTGTCATTCATAGGCTGAAAAGAAAAAAAAACAGTCAAATAGTGCGCTTGTGATGTCGACGAAAATGTACTTTTCTGAAGCACTACCTCTTCAGGGTGTTGTATACATTTCAGAATGTAGCAGGCCCTGAAACACATATTAGGAGTGGATTTTTCACGTCGAAATACAAGGTAGAGACAGAGACCAGCGGTTCGTGTTAAAATATTGTGGTAGATTTTCAATGCTTCACTTTGAGCTGTATTTCATTAAGAAGAAATGTTTTATTTTGGTATGGCCGAGTGGTTAGAAAGTTCGCATTCTGACCATGAGATCCTGGTTCGAATCTCACCATGGTCGATTTGTCAGGAAGAAGCCGTCCTGATGTTACTCGAGGGATCGATCCGAGCGTGCGGTACCATTGGAAAATGCCTGAAAATCGTACCACCCGTTGACCCAAGCCTTGTGGGTGACATTTTGTAGAAGAATATTGTGGTAGATTTTCAATGCTTCACGTTGAGTTATATTTTATTTAGAAGAAACGTTTTATTTTGCTATGGCCGATTGGTTAGAAAGGGTGCCGTCGATAGCAGTGCTAGCACGAAGTCACAGTTTACCCTAGCCGAGATCTTGAGCGTACTTTCCTTGTTCAAATTGTTGACCACGCTATATAACAAGCTATTTTGCAGAAACTGTTACTAAGGTTTGCTCGGCATAGTTGTAGTATAAACAACAGGTGGGCTGTGTGGATGTTGACTAAACGCAAATACGCCTGAGCAAGAGACTGCAACAGATATTGGCTAGCCGCCCTAGTAGACGAGTATTCTCGAAGAGTGGCCAGCTATACATACATACATATACATGCATCATCTTGGTGACACAGAAAATTAACAAAAAAAAGCTTATTAAAGCTTTTCTTTGTTAATAATTCGTAATGTTTTCGAGCTGATGATGATAAAATTATTCCTAGTGTCGAATGTATGTTTTGTGAGAACCTTTGAAGATATCTGGTATTGTGGTCAATTTTTCTCTAAGATGCTGCTATTTCCATATATTATTAAATCGTATTTGATGATATTTTAGTCATTTTTGTTCTCATCTGTTTTTTTTTTATTTTTCTTTGAAACCAAGTAGAGACTCTAGTTTTGAAGTGTAGTAGAGAGAAGATGACATAATCTGTGTTTGAGTGATATTTTCTCGTGTGGCCCGCTTAGGATTCTTTGTGAAATCTGATCGGCATTCCTGAAGGACATTATCTGCGTTTTAGATGCCTCAAACATGTAATACAAACGTTGTATTTTTCGTTTGGTGAAAAAAGTTCCATGATACATGCCGATGAAGATAGAAGTCAAGCGTGATTTTGGCTAATATGAAGAAAAAAAGGTTAGGTGAGGGAGAGAGTATTGCTCTTCGCTGTATGTAGTAGTCGTAATAATAATTGTAGCATTTTAGTCTGTACGTGTTGAAAATATTTGTTGACACTGAGACCATATTCTCCAGACAGTTGCTATGTTATATAGCAGTTCTATAAAGTTTTTTTTTAATTTGCGACGTTGATATTACATCATGTTTATTCACAAATTTATCGTAAGAGTAAATTATTTTAAGGGTTCACGTAGAAACGTAGATGGAGAATTTGGTTGAATTAGTTTTTTTCATTGGCTTTCGGTTTTAAAAAGTGTAATTTTCTCTCCAGGAGAAATAACCCGTCGGCTTTACCAGTTAATGGCGAAAGGAAAAGCATAAAGCTATAAAAAGAATGTGATTGTCTCTGTTTGTGTGGGTGTGTGTTTGTGTGAGCTCGCGTGTGCGTGTGTTAGAGAGAAACAGAGACAGAAAGACAGATTGAGGGAGACCGTGCGCGCGAATAATTTTGTGTGAGAGAGTAAAATAAATTGAGACAAAAAAACATGAAAGGAACTTGTCCCAGTTCCGCACACTTTACTCACGTGGGACTACATCTAAAACCCAGAATTGAAAAGCTCTAACAGAGCTTAGAAATAGAAATGGACGCGTTTTTATAGGCTTAAATTACGTCACATAGTGTCAATATCTTTTCAAAATCAAGTGGAACATCTATAATCGGTTCTATAACGATTAACATTTTCAAGCCGTCTTTCCTGCCTTAGAAATACTAAGTGCAGTATGTCATCTACAAATTTTTTGCATGCGAATTATATATATATATATATATATATATATATATATATATATATATATATTTATATTCGGACTATTCTTCTCATCTTATATATATTATTTACAATGTTTCGTTGACTCCGGCCTTCTTCAGTTGGTTGGAATGTTGAACCCTTTATTTCTCACTGGGGTAGACTGTTATGGTTTTCGTGCCATTGTCTAATGGATGTCATTTATCAGTTATGGGTCCCTCTCTCAAGATCTCCACCAGCTAACCAGGTATTGCAAACACACTTTGGGTCCTGTTTGGATCCTAACGGCTTTATCCATGTGTCCTTGAGGACATTCCAACCACCTGAAGAAGGCTGGAGCTAACACCGACCGAAACGTTGTGATAAATATGGCGACAAAGATGAGGATAATAGTAATAATAATGTAAATATTGTACATAACAACTCATCTCAGAAACATAGACATATAGACATATATATATATATATATATATATATATATATATATATATATATATATATATATATATATATATATATATATGTGGGTTTGTGAACAGTGACTATTACGTCTAATAATGCAAGGCTCTTCGGTAAATCGTATCGAGTTATCTCCGTCACTGTGCGCCAAAGACTTAGTGGTAGAATCCCCGACTGACGCCAAATCAGTCGGGTTTCGATCCTACCTAGAGGCAACCGGACGTCTAGCCACACTGATGAGCTGTGATACAGCGAAACAGTCTGTTTCCGTGTATGATATAAATAATAAATGTTAGTTTGCGTATTTATTTATTGACTAATACAAAGTGATATATCTGTAGGAAATGTGCATGCGACTTACCTCAGATTATTACAAATATCAGCCAATTGTCATGAAGAGACCGTTAAATATTAAATGATGTTTGTTTCCTACGTGTTGTTTTCATTTCTGTATTTCACATACTTCTCTATTTGTTTTGACACGTATTATACATCCTCGGCAGTTTTGTAAAAGACAACGTTGATACAGAATCGGTACTCGCATCGAAATAGCGAAAGAGGGCCTCCGGAAACTGAACCAAATATTAGAGATAGAATAATTTCTTTAGAAACGAAGAAAACAGTGCTGAAGTAGTATTCCATGTCTATCCATCTGTATTAAAGTGAATGGTAAATAGTTTTCTAGCAAATGAAGAAGTGCTTCGAAGCGACAACAATTTGTTTCTATGGATGGATACTGCAAATACCATTGGCACATCATGAAAGCAATGAGGACTTTGTAAATAATATGTAAACTAAAAAGACAGTTATAGTTAAAAGGAAAACAATGAAACATTTGAAAATTCTTATATAATTAGGAAACAGGACTTGGGAAATTTAACTCCCGCAAGGACAAGTTAACAGAAGAAGGAAAACAGGGATGAACCTGTCTAAATGGTTTTGGTGAAGGGATAAAATGGCATGGACAAAAAGCAATCGTAAAATTTTAGAATTCGATGATAGCTATAAAAACGAGAGCTATAAAAACCTTGGTCGTAAATAAGGCAACAGTGATATACAACGAATTAACTATATTCAATTCCAATTTTACATTACTAGAAATAATACAAGTTATTTTCTTCACAAATCCTCGAAACATTTATGTTGCTTGGCCATGAAAATAACTGTATCGTTATGCTGCGAATTTATTGATTTTGTAACCAAGAATGGCGTATTTAGTCGAGGTTTCTCTGGTGAATAATTTCTCTAATCGCCAATTCTTCAACTCTACTGGAATTTGTTTTTCATATGGATGTCTAACATCTGTAAGTACGTATGCTTCGCCGTGTACATGAGATTAACATAGAAAAATAAAAATAATCTCAGATGGACATCAACCAATTTATTCCAGTTATTCTGTATGATATTGTACAGATTCTAATTCAGAGATGCTCTTGAAAAATTACATCAATTCTCTCTAATTCGGTACACGGGAACAATTCTTGGAATCGTTGATGAACACAAAATGTCCTGCATTAAATTCATCTAGACTCTAGATTATTTAAATCCAGAAAATATATTTAGATTAGAATCTTTTTTTTTAGAGAAAAGAGTACTTATTTGTGGTACAAGTCTTAATAATTAATCTATAACTGGTGAAGAAGTGTATTAGTAAATTTACGAGTATGTGAATATTAAAAATACAACTGGAATTGGAACTCGGCACTCCGATTAAAAATTACCATTACCACCATAATATAATTTAAGCTTACAGCTCCTGTTATTCCCAAGAGGTCACCCATCTAGATACTGAACAGGCTCGACGTTGCTTAAGTTCGGTAATCTTACGGGAACCTATGTTTCAACGTGATGTGGCCGAAAGCCTAAAATATGCAGCCTTTAGTAGCATTTGTCATTTTGGACCCCCTTCTCCGCTACCAATTCAAACAAGTTCATCAAGTCGGTGAAACGCTGCCTTCCTCTATCATGTTGTCTTTCGATATGTCATATGAGTGTCAAATTATCTAAACACTCCTTGCTCCTTATCCTTTCAAGAACTTTTAGATTTATTTTTTTATAAGTGCTCTTCAGATTTATATTCTCCTTAGGACCTCTTGTTTGCTCATACGTTTCGTACTTGATATTCTCAGCATGTTTCTCTGGAACTACATGTCTGTACTATGTGAAGAAATTGTACATCATTTATTGTCATATAAGCATTCTAATATGACATGACAATCATAATTGCATGATTTCTTTCATTTCCACGTTATCAAGCAAAGATGTTATGTAGCCTTTTTAATTCACGGCAGGGAAGAAAAAAAATCGGAGGTGAATTCTACAGGTGATTTCAAGAAATCGGAGGTGAATTCTGTAGGCTGCATGGATAGGAAGTTGTTGAGTGCCATAATACACAACATCCTGAAGAAACATGGCACATAAAAGAGAATTGTGAATGTACTTTTAATAAGAATGTTCTTATTTTTTTATCTTATTACTAAATTTTGTATTATTTACTCCGACTTGTCCTATATCTTGAGAAATTTGAAACAAAACATTGCGAGAAAAATTGAGTAGATGTGGAAGGTGCATCTAGCTAATTCACCAGTAAAACTGTGAGATCAATTCGCCAATCTAATAGCACTCTAAAATTTATGTAATCGATGCTAATGAAAAAAGATATCAAGGGAACAATTTTAATCTGTATTCAAAATGTTTATATAAACCATGTTACAAAATATTTTTAAAATCATCGTTTCTTTAATGTTTTTAAGCGTTAATGTTCTCATGGCATCTCCGAAATGTTTTAAGTATGTCATGTTTGGTTAAATCGGCACAGAGATGGGATTACGAAAATTAACAATCGGGGAAAAACTTCCTAAAAGTAGGAAGTGCTTGCATCAGATAAATGGTAAGTATTTTATCCTGGTTACAGTTTTTCAGAAATGGTCTGGAATAGCCAAAATTCGTCACAGGCACCGACTCCCTGTCTTTCTTTTTTTTTCTCTCTCTCTCTCACTCACTCTCTCTCTCTCTCATTCACTATCTCTCTGCCGTATCCCCTCAGAACATAGTCGACCATGGATCTTCACAATTTCCTGAACCCTTACAATTCTAAATAAATTTTATCTTTTCGTAATTTTCAAACCCTGTTCAGACATTATTTCTTTTTGGACTCGTCAAATCCGTTATGCGTTGTTTTCTTTTCTTCTTGCCTTCAATCCGTCCTTTGAGTAACATATTTTCCAACCCTCTTTCTTCATTATGTGCTTCCTGAAGTTCAGTGAAAATTTCGTTGTTGTTTCCATTTTCTTTAAAACCTCATCGTTGCTCACAATTTCTCATCATGGTTATCCTCAGTATCCTTCTGTAGAACCACATTTCTGTTACTTCAAGTTCCTTCTTCATCTTCGTGAAAATAGTCTAACATTCACTTCCATAGAGTAGGACAGATATCACGTAATTTGTCAGAAAACCAGCTTTTTTCTTGTTCTATGTATTTCTGTCTCAATATTCACCGAATTCACACGGATCAGAGTTGAATTGGATACTAATACAGATTTATGACAGCTACATGGATTTATTAGTTTTTTTTCTTTTTAGATTTGACAATCCAATCTGCTTAATGTGATAATGATTTCATAAGTAATCCTGTTTTCAATTCTTACAGAGGTCAAAATTGTTTATGCGGCATTATGCATAATAATTTGTCTCCCAATTTTCCACAGCTTTTCCAGAAATGAAAATATACAAACCTGTCGGTGCTTTGACGATTCTTCTATAGCAGTGGTTCTCAAACCATTTTTTAAAATAATTTATGGACTAATTTTACTCTTATGTTTTGGGTGACCCTCCCCACATAACGATTCGATGAAACAAAAGTTGTTTTTTTTTTTATAATAGAATATTTTTTGAAAATATATTATTGAAATAGTAAATGCATATACTTTATCTTAATGTAAAACTAGTTTAATGAAAATAAACTTATATTTAACAATTAAATTCTATGGAACATTTATGTACACTAGCAAAATAACTCATAATAAACCCTTTTTTCAAAAAGTGAGTAATTAATAAATTAAAACAAATTCACATTTATTCAATGAGATCCCTGGGTTGATGCTGATCTGCGAGATCTTTTTTTTAATATCCAGCTTCAACAATGACGATAATTACCCTTTTTCCCAATATCGTGTCTATTACTATATTAATTAATTAATATTAGTATATAATATTTTATTTTATTAATATTTAAAATTGTCATTATTTATTATTATTAATATAATACATTCATATATACAATAAATTATATATTTTATATAATTTTCCTTTACATATATAATCTTTCCTTTGTGGGCACCTCGGTGTGATGTAATGGTTAGCCAGCTTATCTCAGTAGAACAATTATGAATGAGTAGTGAGTTCGATCCTCACTGGGTGTCCCATACTTTATGCCTTGTGCCACATCTGAAAAGCTTGGAAAGTCACTATAGGGCACCTCGGCATGGTGTAATGGTTAGCAAGCTTGTCTTGCTAGAACATATTACGACTGAATAGTGAGTTCTATCTTTTCTGGGTGCTCCATACATCCGGCCTTGTGCCACATCTAAGCAGCGCTTAGAAAATCATTATAATCTTTCTTTTGTATATCATATTCAAATTTTACAATCAAAATATCCGGTAGAGTAAAAGAGATTCTAACTTACATCTGTTGATTTCATTTTCTGCTAGTTTTAGATTTATTCTATTTGAAGTATTTTAATAAGGGATACAAGTTCTAATTCCCAGCGGTAACAATTGTTCGGAAGTGAAATTTCTCCATGGACCACAAAAATATTACCGTGCATCTCCAATTTATTATTTTTTTTGTGTGCGGTCACCCAGTTAACGTACCTTGTTCCCCAGCGTCCATGTTGACCCCAGTTAAGAAACGCCTTTCTATAGCAACTGTTAAGATGCGCTTCATACCTTAGTTCCACAATTTCGGAAATATGCACGAACGACTCGCATTGCAACTCCACAGATACGAAGCATCCATATTTCATCCGTAATCCACATTTAGAAAGAAAGATCGTCTTGGCTTTTCACCAAAATGAAATTTTGTGAAAAAAATTCCAAAACTACCTCTAATCAGTTGTTAACTGGGACAAGAAATGGCTTGTAAATTTTACCGAATTCAAAACAAAACTGCTTTCATGTATTCAACACAAAGAAACTTTTCTGCCTACCATCAATACTGCGAATTCTAAACTCTCTACGCCTTCATGGACACACGTTTTTCATTGACAAGAAGTGGAGCGACTATATCAAATCAATCGCTATCTGTGCTGCAAGGAAATTTAATTCACTGTGTCGTGCCCTATTTTTTCTCGTCAAATTCATCTTGCACATATATAAATCTACTATTCATCCGTTGATTGAATGCTTTGCCATATATGGTCTGCTGATCCTGCTGTACATCACGAGATTCTTGGCAAAATTCAAAGAAAAGTCTCTAATGTAATTAATCATGAGCAAACATCTCAACTTCAGTCACACCGATGTGGCTTCCCTCTGTCTTTTCTAGAATGATTTCCATTGCATTTTTTTCCTGATGAGCTCTCTTCTCTGGTGCCTCGATTACGTAAATTTAAGCGTGCTACTATATTGGCAACTAGATCTCAGAGTTTTACTGGTGTATTATCTAGATGCAACCACCATTTCTATTCTAACATTTTTCTCGCACTTCTCACCTGTGGGGCTCACTTCCGATTCTTGCTTCCCTGATAATTACAATTTTAAAACTTTAAATGTCGCGTGAATTATCATCTTCTGCCTTCTTTAACATTGTTCTTTTTTTGACCGTTACTCAATCCTCCCTACTTAAGTTGTCTTATTCGTATTGACTCAACGTAAGTCTCTGCGTTCTGGTGGCATCTTCGCCTTGTGGCTTGGATTGAAATAAGTAAAATAAATGCGACATGTCCGCCAGAATATTAAAACGGTAGTTAGTAAAAACATTGATAAATACAAAAGAAAATGAAAGTAGACTAAAAAAAGTGGATCATATTTGCTGCCATTTCTAATACCCATACAGCAATAAACAAACTTATGCTAAAATTAGTTTGTTTGTCATTTTAAGAAGAGTGAGACGCCAGGATTGTATTGCAGGTGGCTATAAATAAAAGGAAACTAGCCGCATAACAATATACAATTATGTGAATTTAAAATTCTATTTTAATATTCAATTAATGATCTTTCATTGGCATTCTTCTTATGTGACTTGCCTCAAAGAAACAAATCACATTTCCAGGTAATATACAGTGATTATATATTTATAGAGTGATTTGTTATTGTAGGAATTTATTTGTTCGTCCATGGTTCTGAGAACAATGGTACCGTAAATTCTGTGTTTCATTTATTCACACACACACACACACACACACACACACATATATATATATATATATATATATATATATATATATAAGTGAACATAGAAGTCAACACTTAGAGGCGACAGTCTGTTTCAACGATTGCATAGAGCATGAAACAGACTGTCGCCTCTAAGTGTTGACTTTATGTTCACTTTTATATTTACACACGCTCTATCTCTGATATCGAGCACTTTATCCCATAAATATAGCACATTTAGGAATATTTCTTCATATATATATATATATATATATATATATATATATATATATATATATAGAGAGAGAGAGAGAGACAGAGACAGAGATACAGCAGTAAAAAGCAACTCCTGATAGAGCTTGCTAAAGAGGCAACCTGGTAAAAGAGACCTCTACCACCTCGATATTGATATCTTATTTCGGCGGTAGTGGTCGCTGTAGAATATATTATGATATTACACACACACGCATTCAATCACTCACACCTTACATATATATATATATATATATATATATATATATATATATATATATATATATATATATATATATATATATATATATATATATATATATATGTCTGATTGAATAAATTATAAACATTATGTCTGCTAATTTTTAACAAAATCCGTTCATACTCACGTATGACCTTCCGTTTATTGCTGTTAAGGGATGATAGAAATGTGCTATAGCCGTTTAAATTATTTTATTTTCATTTACCAAGTAAAGATCATCTTCAGGGGTGCAAGTTGTACAAAACTAAAGTTTGTTCATTAATATAATTATTTATACAAAGTTGTGCGTGTCATTCATTACAGTAATTTTTCATCATGATTTTGAATTCAAAAGAGTTGATAATGTGCTGAGAGTTTATTTGAACGTGAAAAAAATTATCCATAATGGATTTCTTCCTCTATGTTATAATGTCATGATCACGCGCGCATCAAAGCATGAAAAAACAGTTCCTTTACAGGCATTTCAGAATACTACTGCAGTATTCTTAGTTGATTCTGTTTGGTACCGGCTTTAATTATTTAAATATAAATAGCTTCCAGTATATGTAATCTAATTTTTTTTGGTTTTCATGGTGTAGGATAATTGTGTTGTCGATTACTAATTTCTTATATTGTGAATGGGGAAAGGAATGTTGTTGTAGAAGTTTCGCACTGGCAGAATCGTCAGACATATACAATGGAAGCCTTCTTGTTATTGTATTTATCGTATACCCAACATAAATATTTGTTTTTTTTTGTTGCAGATACATTCTCAAAAGGGAAATTTAAATTGGTATATAATGTTGGTTTTACGTAATACTTCAGTTAGTGTGGAAGAGTTATTTCTAGTAATTAAGTTGGTTGTATTGTATTTTGTGTAATATATGATTAATTTATTTTTTTTTTTATTACAGTCCATGGAAGATATGTTAGTATGAATGAGATTCTTTATGATTTTTCATCCTCTTTGTAGTTAGTATGCATCTGGTTACAATAAAGTAGTTTGATATGTTTAGTGTCCATTGAGGAAGTATTATATTCTATTTGACGGGTGTTGAGGTTTATATATATATATATATATATATATATATATATATATATATATATATATATATATATATATATATATATATATATATTTGTTCATCTACAATGTGGTTTGGAAAGCCATTATTAATGAGAGTCTCTTAATATTTTTTTTAAATCATTGTAGAATATACATTTTGTGTAGGAATTAATTTGTGCTTTGGTTAATTAAATTCTGTATAATAGTTATTTTGTTGTAATCTCGACATTCACCCTTAGAGTTGAGAGTGCAAGAGTTTTTGCTCTTTGTTTCTTTATATTGAAACGTAGTAAATATGTTGTAATTTGTGACTTTTAGAATGTGAAGGAAAAGGATTTTGTTATCTATGTGATGTGTGGCCAAAGTTGGGACCACAGAAGTAAAACACGGAACACGGATTATATGTAAGAAAGATATATTAACAATAGGTTACAGAGATAGTGTAAGCAGAGCTTACTATAAGTTAGTGTCCAACACTGGTAGTCGTACTAGACTCTCACTGTCTCTCTGTCACTCTATCTCTCAGTCTAGTGTCGCCTACTTAATATAGGCCTGGAAGAGTCTATTGTGTAGGTAGTTTCCGGTTTGACAATACTATGTTAAGTTCGCATGAGAACTTGAGTACGGAGTTTTTTTGAAAGATTTTTTTTTTGAGTTCCATTATTTTTTCTATGTTTTTAAGTAAAATAAGTATATTATCTACATATCTTAGGAATAAATGGAGGGTTTCTTGGTGGTACTAAATATATTATTTTTTTTAGGTTGGCCATGCAGAAGTTACTGAAGGTTGAACCCAAAACTGAATCCATTGAAACGCTATCACGTCGCACAGAGAGGTTATTTCTGCGATCATAAAATGGGAATTCAGTGGTACAGGTTAAAAGCAATTTTCTTAATACTTTACGCTTAAATTTTAATGGGAGTAGAGATGAATTACTTTAATGAATTATTTTAATGAATTATTTTAATGGGAGTAGAGATGAATTATTATATATATTTTTAATAATAATGTCAAACCTTTCTTTAACTGGAAGGTTAGCGAACAGATTTTCAACGTTAAGTGATACTGTGGTTTCATTATTAGTTTTTTTTCGGATTTTATTATTTGTAAAGGCTCAAGTGTTGAATAATGTTATATTTGTGTGGTATGTATTCAATATACTCAAATGGTTAGCATTTTACTTAGTTGGTAGACAGTCGTGGGATTTTGGGATATAAAGTTAGTGGAAAGTTAGTTTACAGCGTTTTGATAGAACCATAAATGTATCCTGGTATAAAGACACCAATTATTTCGTAAAGATTTAGATTGCCTTGTTTCGCATTGTCAACTGTGATTATTTTATTAATTTTCGTTTTAGCGGAGTAGTAGGAATATTAGTAAGTTTTCTAAATTTGGTTTGATCATCAAGTAATTGATCAATTTTTTAGTTGTAATCAGACTTGATCAAACAAGAAAGATGTTTGCTTTATCAGGTTTTTCAATAATATTTCTGGGTGGTTGCGTCATAATTTTGCAGAAATTTTTAGTGATTTATTTAGGAGATTAGATGAATTTTTCTTTTTATAATGTCTTTCTTTTGAAGACACTGCTTTAAGTAGATCCCGTTTTTCTAGTTCTGTGATAATGAGCTAAGAATTTAGAGGAAGCTATTTTCATACTGTTAAGTGAAAATTACGTCAATTACTGCCACGTGTGGAGATATTGTTATTATTGCTGTGTTTTCTTTTGATTTTACGATATTGTTGGGTACGTTTGTTCGGGAGAGCAGTAATTCTTCCAGTTACTAGGGACATTTTGTTTTTGTTCGTATGTAACAATTTATATTAAATAAATATTGCTCTGCTTTTGATATTGAGCCCTCTATTAAATTAATGTTACAGACGGATGAATTTATATTCATTTCGTTCTCATTACATATATATATATATATATATATATATATATATATATATATATATATATATATAATATAAATATATATATATATATATATATATATATAACATTTAGTAGAATAATATATATGTGAATATATGTGTGTAAGTACATGCACACGCGTACATATAAATCTCTCTCTCTCTATATATATATATATATATATATATATGTATGTATGTATATATATATGTATATATGTATATATTCTATTGTGTTATAGATAGGTATCTGCTACGCGAGATAAACCCATTTGAAAAGTGAAGAAAACGACGAGGAGAAGCGTTTGATGATACGATGATAGCATGAAATCATTTACGCTATAATTCCGGCATCTGTTACCAGATTTACTTGGGAAAGAATCTTATGCTGCATTTACACCGATTCGTTTCTTTTCACATGCCCCAACTGTAACGTAAACGACTGCACACTTTGCGGCGTTCATACTTTCTAATCAAATTAGTCCCTGATAAAATGAGAGACAAGCGACGGAACGTTTTAAAAATTAAGGGCAGCTTCTCGCTTACTCCGTGGAATATTCCTGGTATTATGGAAAATAACCCAACGCCTATAAATCAGATTCCTGGCCTTTTAAATAGGAATAGGATATGCTATACAAACATTCATCCACGCACACAGATATATATATATATATATATATATATATATATATATATATATATATATATATATATATATGACGCTCCATGCTGCGTGTCACACATTTTTTGTAAGACAATGATGATTGATTTTAAAATATTTGAAGAAATATGATGCATTTCCATATGAGAATTATCTTACCGATATGTCCTACATCAATGATTTTCTTCTTCGATATTTTGGATAGGAGTCATTCCCTTTTACAAATTTAAATTGATTTAAAAAAAAAAAGAGAAATATTAATCAGTGGAAGGGTTTAAAAACATTTTGATCTATCCCCTTAGATATATATTTGTTGCAATACTGGTTTGAATGTATTGATTAGCAGATTTCAACATTGATATGAAAGTTGAATTATTACAAGAAATGTGTATTTAAAGGCACTGCCTATTTATTGTTGGTTCCTTGCTCAACTTGACGTCCATATTGTCGGATTTTGAGTTTGATGATGTGACCTATATTCTGGATATCTACTGTCGTTTGGATAGTAGTATTTCTCCTTCTGTAGTTTGAAAAGTAGTAATTCACTTGTTCAAATTTAAATTTAATTTAAATCAAAAGATAACAAAAGCAGTGATAGTTTTTTACACACCCAGGTGACACACTTCGATTAAAAATAATAATCTTATCGAAGCACTCTATGAAATAAATTTTCATAATATATATGTTTATGGTGGTAAACGTAGCTAATAACTGATAAAACAAAATTAAATAAAAATGAACACGCTACCAACCATTGCCTGAATGATTGGATTTCTCTGTATCATTAGAAACAGTGAATTATGAACTTTCCTGTGCCTTTAAAACTCAGTAAATTTAAAAAATAACTGACTCCAAAATTCGCTTGAAGATGAAATGGAACAAATGTTTTTAATTAAATTACAAAATTAAATTCTAAGCATTTTTGCTTCCATTTTAGAAACATGGTTATTATTGTGTAGCGAAATAAACATATTTTAAATCAGTTAATTTATAATATTAATGCTCTGAAAATTTGCATTGAGCACTATTTTGTAAAAATAATAATATCAATAAGTACACCGGATTATATATCTTACTGTTCTTTCTCTCTCTCTCTCTCTCTCTCTATATATATATATATATATATATATATATATATATATATGAATATATTTGATTAAAACGTTATATTATATTATTTCCATGATTTAGAGTCAATTTTTTTATGACAGAGGACCGAAAATCTGTGTTAATAATAAACAAAAGAAAGAAAATTTCTAAGTTGAAATAAGACAAAGAACAATAATTACTCATTCAAGAATATATATATATATATATATATATATATATATATATATATATATGTTTGTGTGTGCGTGTATGCATGTGTGTGGGCATGTGTGTGGGCATGTGTGTAAATAAACAAACAAGAAGAAAAATTGATAAAAATCAAAAGAAAACTTTTAAATCACCTATTAAGATGTACAGCACATGTCCATAGAAAACTATAACATTCTGATCAGAATTTAAACTTGATTTACTTAATGTATATATATATATATATATATTTAATTAATTCATCGAGTCTGATAGAAACCTCTACAGAATGCAGGAAGCACTGGACGGCCGTTTCGTCCTATATTTGGGACTCATCAGCAGTGCGCATCCACTATCGAGTATCGAACCCTGACAAGTTGGGTTGTCATGCGAACACCATACCAACTGTTCCAAATGGGCCCCGGTGACGAAGAGATTCAAAACCAGACTCAACTAAGCGCCGCTCGCTCACATATTCCGTGGCGGAACTCAACTGAGTTCTCTGTGACCATAGGACTGTGCCCCCGGGAGCCACGACTACTCTCACCAAGCCGCTACCAACTGGAGCATTAGAAGCCGGTTCAAGCGAAGGTAGAACACAGATAGTAATTAGTAGGAGGATTTGATAATGATATTTAATTAATTCAATATATATATATATATATATATATAAATGAACCTTCTGAAATATTGTTCTATTAGTGTTCATGATAATAAGCACTCGTCCCTCCTCTACAACCATATATTGTTCTTTTTTATTGGATAGTCATTGAAAAACTGAAGGATTTGAAAATGTCCTAAATTGTTCGTTATTAATCATTTGTTTTCATTATTTTTCTTCTTTAAGTAGATTATAAAGCATCCCTTGGAGATTAACATTGTTACCTATGATGTCCAGTAAAGAGTAAAACTCATTGATTTTTCTTCTTCTAATTATTCAAACTCAGAGAAAATCCCGGCACCATTTCAATGAGAGTATCTCGTAGCGATAACTTGAATCGAAACCTAATCGACCAGTTTGAAAGAAGTGGATAAGTCGTTGATCTTCTATGAAGAGGTCATAAGTGCACTGTGCACTGACGCTGGGGTGGAACGGTAGGATGTCATTCAGTATCCATGAGCTTCAATCTGTTGTCGCTCTGCCCAACTAGTCATCGCCAGAACATCGCTTCAGAAGATTCTTAACCTGAATTTAACAATGTTACAATACAAGATTCAAAGTTTTTAAACCGTATTGCAACATGATACTAGTGTTATAAGAATGTTCTATTTTTTCAATGATGTATTTTCCAAACATATTGTATATCATTCAATATGTCAGTGGCCACCCTGCACTATTTTAAAATTACATAAAACCATTATATTGCTTCCAATATATCTTATTTGCTTGAATATCGTTTTCCATTCTAAGATGAGTTTCTTTTAACGACGGTCCTCAAGTTTTCCATTGGATCAATAGCAACAGCACATTTAAAATTTTTCAAGGTCCTCAAAACACTTTTAATGGGTAATGGCCTACTCATCTTTCTTAAATACTTTATACTGTATTCGTAATTTCGATTATATTTTCAACAGTTTTATGATGTTTCCAAGTCGTTTTCCTATCATTCAATGATAATGTAATATATTGTTTCTGTCTTAAGTTTTGGGATGTTTATATATTTCATATTAACAAAAAATAACATGAATTATATTATATACGTTCATGTATATTTTTGTTTATTCTTTTGGGGTGAAATCCATTATTTCTCTGAAGCACTCATCTCAGCAAGAACCCGTTATCGGGCAGTATGGAACATTGGCTGGCACACTCCATCTCTTCTGGAGAAGATTCGGTTCCCCAAATATCTGTGCGAAGGCGACGGATTTTTTTTGTAAATAGCACCAATGGTAAAAATTTACCTTACTTGAATTCCTTGATTAAAAGGAAATTCGGTTCTTAGGTCGTTACGGGCATTATTTTGTCTAGTAATTTTTTGTCCGAGCCCGCTAATTTGGTCTGTCCCGGGGTTTGGAACTTTGTATCCCCCAGAAACATGGACAATGTAGATGTATTCAGTAATTCTGAAATGCTCTTCGCTCAGTTATTCAAACAACTGCCTAGTTCTGAGGAGCATTTGCTTCGTCTGAAAGCTCGACTGAAAGACTTAGCATACAGCTTTGTTAATTTCTCCATTGATTGGCTTCGCTTCTCTTAGCATAAGAAACCCTTTCACGCGGCCAAATTATTAAAAAATAAAGACAGATATTTACCTTACTAAGCCTGACAAGCGGCAGGTGTTGTAATATTAAATTATTCGACTACGTCAATAAAATGTTGTCCATTCCAGGTGATAGTAGTAACTTTCGGAAAAGTAGAGATGTCACTTGTGACGATAATTTAAAAACTGAAGTCCGACTACAGAAGAGATGGTTACAACTTGATAAGAGAAAGTTTCTATCAAAAGAAAGTTATAATAATATTCGGCCCGTAGGCTCCCAACATTCTTGGATGTATGAGTTACCGAAAATACATAAAGAGCATGTACCACTGCGTCATTTTCTGTCTATACAATTTGGCTAATTGGCTTAATGAAGTTCTGATCTTTTTTAATTTTTCTCTTCAGAGTATTGTGTACCTGATTCGTTTCAGTTTGCTCATTGCATTCGTAAATTGAAACCAACTTCTGATACTGAAATTTTCGTGTCGTTTGATATAACTAGTCTTTTCACCGAAACAATAGTAATTTGTGCAGACTTTTTGTATCGTGGCCCCACAAAAACCCAATCTTTCCCTGACATTGTATTTTTTAGGGCTGATGGTGTTGACTACTAAGATTGTCAGTTTTAGCTTTGACAATTACATGTATCAACAGATATATAAAATAGTGATGGGTAGTCTATTGGATTCTCTGTTGGCCAAAGTTTTTCTTGGCTTCCACGAGAAACGACTTTTCGATGAGTTTAATATGCTTTATTGGTACTTCCGCTATGTTGATGACACGTTCATTCTTCTTGGAAAAAGACGAAGGATTTCTTCTCTCGCCTTAATAATCTCCATCCTTCTGTAAAATATACAATGGATGTATTGGTAGAAAGAACACCTTTGGGGTTTCTTACCAGTGCTTATCGTAAACCCACTTTTTCTGGGCTTTACCTAACATGGGACTCATTTGCTCCTAGAACCAGGAAAATTAATCTTATCAGTACTCTTACTCATCATGCTTTGATGTTGTATTCTGAATGTAGCGTTGACGCTGAGTTAAAGGAAATTAAACCGATGTTATTAATGAATGGTTACACCGAATGTGCTGTTATATATACCAATGAGGAAAAGATCAATAATTTCAATATGGGCATTCTAAATGTCCTTTATATGTGGTCCCGCTAGTTAAACATCTGCCGATAAAATTTCTAATTCTATCAAATTTTAATGCCGTTATAGTCTGGAGCATTTTCTCAACCAGAAGACCTTTCACCCATTGCCGTTAGGATGTCATGCATGCCCATCAACAATTTTTAGTAATAAATCAATATAAATATCGATATGAGAATGGCTACGTGTGCAAGACTATCCCGAGGTTGGAGGTCAGAATCGCCCAGCATGTCCCGGGTAGGCGCGTAGACAAAAACCCGTGACATCCCGTCGTTCATAGACTAATGATTCCGAGATTGGTGAGCACCTTTTTAATTCGGTTGCTTGCAGGACGAATTATTCTCGTGTGTTCTTTTCCGTCATGCACATGACATGGACCAGACTTCATTTAGACATCCGGGACAGTGTCGTAGCTAACAAGGGGCGAGGGGGCGGACCGCCCCGGGTGCCAGCACAGGACGGGGTGACACAATGTCAACCCCAACAAAATTATTCAACTAGGCTAAGGTGCCAAAAATAGTCTGAAAACAGTGGTGGAGACACAGAGTTTCGCAGGCGGGCATATGACCCCCCGGAAATAATTTAGGAACCCCCAGTTTTCTCAGCCCCCCCCGTCAGAGATTTTCTAATATATTGTCGGGGAATTTGTGAGTAGGAAAAATAGCAATGTTTTCAGCTTTCATGTGTTTCAGTTGCTACAATCTTGTTTACTAACAAGAGACATTGTTGTAACATTTTATCAGATGATATGGTATTTTAACTCTGCATCATTAATAACAACAAAGCGAAATACGAAGCCAAAAGTGCAACAATTTCAGTCTTGCCTGTGTATCAATTCGCTGAGATACAATTTTCCATTGAGTGAGCGATATACTTTTGAATATATCTACTAGTGTTGGGACGATTAATCGGAATCGGATTCGAGAATTAGAAAAATCGGAACTTTTTTAGGTATCGGAATCGGAAACATTTGTGTCTATTTTCGATTCCAAAAACGATTCTTTGAAATTTTTAACTTAAGTTTCTATTATTGGTACTAATGATAAATATTTATTGTTTTTAAATTATCACTAAAACTAAAATCATAATAACATCAAAATACGATATAAATTCATTTTACTTGTATAAAGAAAAACAAAAAAAATAAACTTTGCATAAATTCTCTAGGTAACCTTTAAAAGAATGCAGTTGATTTACAATGTTCCGAAAAAATGCTTAAAATTAAATAGAACATTTTGTCAAGAAAATACTTTCAAACATCATTGATAATTAAATGATACCCAGAAAATGATGCAACGGAAAATTGGACACCGGAAAATTAGCAACAGAAAAATTGCGTCAACCTTGAGTCAGACGAGACTGTCGGATCTAGCTGTGCATGCCCATTGAAAACCACCTATAAAGACAAATAAATTTTGACGATGTCATTGACCAGTTTGCCACAATGAAAACAAAAAAAAAAAACATTCATTTTAAGACCATAGTATCGAATGTCATTCTTTTGTGCATTGCCGTGTTTTGTATTTAGTTGTTCTGAAAGTGAACAGTTGCATTTTAAAAATCTTTTGATTTGAACTGATTATTTTGTGGTATTGGATTTTATCTTGGATCATACATGTAAACAGTAACGTACCGGTCAGTAGAGTAAAGTAGAGGTAGAGCATGTATGAAAATTTATCTACAGCTAACCATTCAGCATAGGGTGAATCGGGGTCATTGGGGTGACATTTGAGTGGACCGCCCCGGGTGACGTTTATTCTAGCTACGCCACTGATCCGGGGGTCTGTTACTATTGATATGCAACGTCCTGACCTGTGTAGACAACGGGAGTTGAAATATAAGTTGGCTCAATTCGGGGAACCAGTTGTCTAACTAGGAAGAAAATTAGTATTTTTTCTCCCAATTTCCTCCAGTTCGGTATTTATATTTTAATATCAGTTGTTGGTAAAAAATCTTTCTTATTAACTACTTCGAATTATATTGCCGACAATTTTATAAGAAGTGTCGGCCGAAAGGCACCTTAAATCTTAAAAGGTAATTCATTTTAACTTGTTTTAGTAATAAAATTATGGTCGTGGTCCTTAAAATTAGTTTATCCTCTTTAACATCTCTCTCTCTCTCTCTCCCATATATATATATATATATATATATATATATATATAATTTATATATAAAATTAATTAATTTTTTAAATATCAATTTATCTCGACTTCGGTGTTTCTTGGTAAAAAATTCAAGCCTTCATTGGGTTCTGGTTTTAAACAACAATTTTGTACCTACAGATATATATATATATATATATATATATATATATATATATATATATATATATATATATAACAGCCTTCTCCATTTATTAACATGGTTGAACAAAAAATATTTAAGAAAAGTTATAATAATTGTCAATATTTTCTTATGATTAAGAAACTAGTTAATAAGTTATAAAATGGCTCATTTCATGTTCAGTATAACACCAACACTTCTACAAACAATCTGACACAACTCCTACAGGAATTTAATTAATTAATGAATTCTATCATTTAATTAATTTATATAAACACAGATGGTTGATATACATAACTATTTTTCAGTCCACCTCACAAGAATAAATGCTGTTGTTTTTTTTGTTGTTTTTAGGTCTGATGATCATGATGGTCACTCAGGTCGTCGTTCACTTCCCATCAGCACGAAAAACGAGCAGCGTTCTGTATATACATGCAACATTAAATATACACACATCAGGAATGCAAAAAAATCGTATACATATTGTAATACTGAATTTATTCGACATTCAGAGATTAATACAAATTATCTTTGGATTCTACATACAAAGTATATGCTCAAAGACCTTTAAATTCCAGACATTTATTAGTTTGACGAACTTCTGCTCGGATAACGTTCGGAGTGCTGCAAATATATTTTCAATTTCTTAGCTAAGGACAGCTAATGTAATGCCATCTGTCGACAAAATCTCATACTACAGTAAACAGTGTTATCGCAATTTAATAAAACTACGAATGACAATTCTTTTTTCCATTCTTGAAGTGCCAATACATTTTTTGGCAGACTTTGTATTTGAATTTCATTTCAAGTTTTATTATGGAAAAGAAAGATGATTTAAGTGATATGTAAATGGATAGGTCTTTCGCGCCAAATGGCATGTTTGAATATTTAAAAATTCGTGAATATGATAAAAATAATCAGGCATAATGTTTGTAACTTATTCAACAAGACATGCCTAAAAGAGAATTTGATGCCTAAATGCACGCACGCACACACATATGTGTGTGCATGTATGTATGTATGAATATATATATATATATATATATATATATATATATATATATATATATATATTGAATAAAAGACAGACCACGTTAAGATTCCATGTAATAAGCTATTTCACCATAACCCTTTTAACAGGGTTCTGGATCATCAGACTTTACTTCCAAAAGTTGAAATGAAAAAAGAAAAGAAATCCACACGTTTTTGACGGCCCTCATCAAGTATACGTAAAATTAACGAAGTAAGGGAGTGAGGTGAGAGAGAGGATATGAGTATGTCATATGTATCATTTCAGTTTCCTATTTTTAACCCCAGTGTGTCGGCTAGATGTTGCTCAAATTTAACGCGTCTCGTCTCTAGATATAGATGGCTAAGGGGTGAATGATAAGAACGACATTAAAGGAAGAATTTACAACAACCCCAATCAATTACACGACAGGTTTCATTCAAATTCTTAGACGCTATATGTGTTTGTGTGTGTCTGTGTGTGTGTGTGTGTGCGCGCGCTCGCGTGTGTGTGTATAAACCGAGTATAAATTGTTTTATTATCGCTAAGACGAGTCCAAATTACTCGGAGAAAGGAAAAATATAGTTTCATATATGAACCAGCAATAAAGAAAACAATCATGAGCCTGGTAAAGATAAATAAAAAAAAAATTAATACCTCACTTTCTTCGTTACTTTTATTAATAAAATCATTATATCATTATATGATATCAAAGCTCCGTGAAATTCGGTATTGTGTCATCAGTTTATTTTGAACGTTATCTAATTTTAAGCTTTAGCTTATATTTTTACTATTTGTGTGTTTCTATCTATCACTGTAAATATAAGAATCGAATAGAAGCATTCTAACGTATGGAGAGAACAACTGCAAAAAGCTTCTTCTACGAAACACCAGAGTCGTAGTGTTGAATATAGAATTAATCAACTAAATTTTTTTTTTTTTTTAATTTTTTGGCTTCCATATCTCACCTGTGAGAGAGATGTTGAAGGGTGGAAATAATTCATCACACACATGTGTTCAAATCTCTGAGAGTGAGGACTGGGAAACTCACGATCTAATATGACAATTGTACTTCTTTGTCGGCCTGACCTGTCACTTTTCAATCTAGAGGAGAGCAGGAGGAGTCATGTACTTCCTGGAGCGCTACAGAGAGATTCATATATATATATATATATATATATATATATATATATATATATATATATATATATATATAGATAGATAGATAGATAGATAGATGTCTATATATACATGTTCAATACGACTGGATATCAATGTT
>CAHIKZ030001713.1:1877500-1920000 GCA_903632075.3 Acanthosepion pharaonis
TTTGTTGATTGCTTCTCACTGTGTAACGAGTATGTCCACGATCACTTTCCGCATCTGACATGACTGTGGGTATACTGTAACGTAAAGTGCCTCGATCACTTTGACATAATTTTAATACATCAATGTGAGTAAATACCCACAGCTTGAACTCGAATGATATTGCCAATGTCTCCGTTCAAGTTTGTTGTTGTCACACTGCTGCTTCTGGTGAATGTGACTATCATAATAATAATCATACATCCTCAACGGTAGAAGCTGGGCAGCAAAACATGTCGGTAGCACCAAGTCTTCAGTTTGCTGGAGGGAAGGATTCTGTCGATGGATACAAGTTCATCTAGTACCACTTTCTGAGCCTCTTTAACTCGGTAAATCAATCAGTGGAATTTCATACAGCTATTCGAGGCTCTCCATTGTCTTCTCTTTGAGTGTCGGGATCATGTCACCCCCAATTCAGAAGTCAATATAATTGACAGATACTCTGAGTAATGATAAGCTTCTCTCTTCCTGGGTTTATCATTCATTCTCCCCAAGTGAAAAGCTGGTATCGGTGCAGCAGTTCATCGGTACTGACAATAGACGGGACCAGAAAGCTGACGTCATTCATGAACCTTCTGGAAGGAGGAATGAACATTTGTTTCTTAGTCATCACTCTGTTTCCTGTGTCCGCTGCATCCCGTAATATGAGTTCCATGGAGAGAATGATAAGAAGTGGTTGAATCACACACGCCATCTTGATGCCGACCTCGAGGGCTTGCAAATAGGTGGCGTAGTGACCAACGGTGATCTGCATAAAAGCTATCTGAGATATTTCATTATCATTTTAACAAACTTACCAGGGAAATGGAAATATTCGACTGAATTTAAATAAACTCACGAGGAACTGATTCATATGCATTCACGAGATCAATATATATATATATATATATATATATATATATATATATATATATATACACCTACATTCTTATAAAAAAATATCCTCAAAAATATTAGCAATGTAGTCTTCGTAATAAGCGGAATGAAACATGATAGCCTGTAGTCAGAGAAAAATCGTTTCGCAAAAAATGTTGGAGGCCAGATTATATTCCTCGTTTTTATTAAATATATTTCTATTAGTAATCTTTAGCTTTTATATCTGCATATCTCCCTTTAATCCCAAAAATGTTACTATAGCAAAATCAAAGCCACGTCTCTAATAATAATATTAAATCTGAAATTTCTATTTTTACCTATATAGAATAATTCTTATTTCTAATTTTTTTCTTACAGGCTGAGCCCTAAAAGCACCTCATTTCCTGCACCTTTTGTACTATTTTATGTTTGGACTATTCAGCAGCGTTTTTTTTCAATGTGACATCAGTGTATTTTTATAAAAAAATTCTTAGGGTGTTCTTTGTGCCAGATGAGCTGGAAAACCAGCGAATCTTAAGTCACACGAACATATATATATATATATATATATATATATATATATATATATATATATATATTGACGAATCCTTGGGATTCAGTGTTCATCTGGTTTTATTTAGTGTAATTCTGACTGTGCAGAATGCTTATATATATATATATATATATATATATATATATATATATATATATATATCGATCAGTTGGAATATAATCCAGGTTGATCCTATTAATATTAATTATTAATTATTAAAGCTGATCCACATATAGCTTCGTATATTTATTATAAGAAAGCCTATGTATCTGTTTACTGCAAAAATCCAAAATTACCTCAAGAAGGTATAGTCTATTTCAAGCCGCTCTGTACGCGGCTATCATCAGCCCCTAAGTGTCTGTCTCGGAGCATTGTTTTAAATTTGTTTTCAATGTCAGTCCTCTGGTAGATGACTTGTTAATGAGAATAGACCTGTGTTCACGACTGGTGTGGTGGTATGAGGTATCTTATTCCGGGGGAAGCGGTCTGGGGTTGCGATTTATGTATGGCTAGAGGCTTTCGTTGTTTGTAGTTTAATATCAGTCCCTACCATGTTGCGATTCTTCTATGAGCCCCAAATATGTTTTGATAGGATTCACAATAAATAGTTTTTGTACTACATGTTTTCAACATTATTAAGACTAAGGGGTATTTAACCTTAAACCCTTTAATATTAATGATTAGTTGAAATTAGATATTTATAGATTGTGGGTAATACCAGAGCACACAATGGAATAAAACATGCTGTCAATCACACTTATAGGCGTACATATGTTCATAGATGCTCATAGGTACGTTTATATATTAATACATATATGCCACTATACGCAAACATACACCCACACATACTCTTATGTAATTTTGAAGCTATGTCTACATTTTGTGATTAGTTCTAACTGTTGATTTAATAGTTTGCATTCATCTTTATATTTTATTATTCTGATTTTTCCTTCTAAACTTATCTTGCACCTATCCCTAAAACTATTGGGAGTGTTCGCGAAACCTAAAATTTTCCAATTTAAAAATAATTGTCGAACTTTGTCCATTTAATGTGTGACGCCATTTTTTTACATTTGGATACGCCATAAACAGATATGAATGTACGTGAGAGATTCATAGAAGACTGAAGTTCAAATACAGTAAATTCGTAATGCTGATGGAACCATTCTCTGTGGCTCGATCGGTTAAGGGACCGTCTGACTAAATGATGTGTTCCGTATTGGATACAAGTTCGAATCCTGTCGGAGAACGAATATTTTCTATGAAAAATTTCACGGACATTCAGGCCGGTAAATGTTGTTTAATACGGTTTATTATGAACAGAGAATTCGCTTAAATATTTGCATCTAAAAAAGTAATGTGTAAACATAAAAATGTCTTAAGAATAATTATCGGACATATATATATATATATATATATATATATGTGTGGGTAGAAATCGTTCCATCGTGTTTGTTACGTTCAATACTAAGGAAATGTAATCATTTTATATGCTTTCATTCAGTTTTTCCTTTTTCCTTCGAAGTTTTGATGGGCAAATTTGTTGAGGAGATGTCAATATATTTTATTGACACGGGACAATAAACACTATGAACAGATTCTGAAAACCGGGAAACAAAAATGAGTGCGGAAATGCATTTCTCTTATATGGTAGCAAAAACCGAATAATTCTATGACAGATGAAGAGAAAATATGCATCAACAATTATGCGGTTCTATGAAAAGACGATGGAAATACGACGGACACCAAATGTGACCAACAAGAAAATTGAAAGCACATGAATAAAAAATGAAAAAGATAATATCCTTGCTCGTCAGATTCTAAGAAACATAGGCACATACATACATGCATATAAACACAATAGTGTTCATATACATAACGATTTATCAAATGCCTGTATCATGCAACGAAATAAATTAAACCACAACTTATTTGTAAAAAATGCTACATTTTCCAAAAGAGAGATTAACCGAGTTACAATGAAAATCTTTGAAAAGTGTCTATCGTATCTTACCAAAATGTAAATCTGCGAGCGGATTATTTCCAATATCTCCTTTCCTAGAAGATGTGATTCTTTCATATATATATATATATATATATATATATATATATATATATATATATATATATATATATATATAATTATTTATTTAAAAATTATAACATAAATATGTTATAAAATTACTACAAAAATAGCCATTTTGTTTTAATACCTCCGGTGACTTATCAAGTGATGATGTTGAATGTAAAATAAATCTTGCTTATATATATATATATATATATATATATATATATATATATGTGTGTGTGTGTGTGTGTGTGTGTGTGTGTGTGTGTGTGTGTTTTGTGTGTGTATGTGTGTATTATTAATTTAAATTGTTATATTATTTTAAAAAATAAATACATGAATTATTTCTCGAAATAAAATATTTTTTTGAATTTCTGATGTGAGAAGTTATCATTATTGAAATTGTTTATGTTCCGACAATTGACCTACTCATTATTGTTTTTTTATATATATATATATATATATATATATATATATATATATATATATATATATATATATATAAAGTGCCTGAAAACCGTACCAGCAGTTGACCCAAAACTTGTAAGTAAAATTAAGTGGACGAAGCAGCATGTCATCAAGCGTGCTGGCCTTGTTGAGACTTTTGATCCCGCCAGATAATGCACTCTCTCCCAGAAACTGTAACTAAGTTCCGCTCAGCATAGTTGCTGTATAACCCACAGGTGAGTTCTGTGGTGGTTGAATAAACACAAATGTGCCTGAGCAGGTTCCTGTAACGGTGATTAGCTAGCCTCCCCATTAGACGGACATATATATAAATCGTAGTTAAATGAAACGAATTCTAACCTAAACACCCCCAAAAAATCTTTAAATATATATATATAGAAAAAAATTTTTGCCGTTAACAATAACATTTTTTTAATAATCCAGACGACATGCATTTAACGGATGTCAGATTTTATTGAAAAATACATCCCTACCTCTACCAAAACGTAACTAATAACTGATACATCAAAATAAAGCCATAATGAACACGCAAACACACCTAGTCTGGTTGAATGGATTTCTCTGTAACCTTGGAAACGTGAATTATGATTTTTACTGTGTCTTTAAAACCCAGTAATTTTAAAAGTTACTCCAAAATTCACTTGAGGATGAAATGGAACTAATGTCTTTAATTTAATTACAAAATTAAATTCGAAGCTTTCAGCTTCCATTTTTGAAACATGGTTAGAACTGTGTAGCGAAAAAAACATATTTTAAATCAATTAATTTATAATATTAATGCTCTGTAAATTTACATTTAAAACTATTTTGCAAAAATAAAAAATATCAATAAGAACACCGGATTATATATCTTACTTTTCTTCCTTTTATATATATATATATATATATATATATATATATATATATATATATATATATATATATGAAGAGAGATAGAGAGAGCGTATGGATATCTTGAGTTAGTGGATGGAATTATTTTTTCTATTGAAATTATTTTGGAAGGATGTGTTCAAACATATAACTTCTATGGCTGACAAATGGATCTCTCTTCGTGTTATATAATAAGAAAGAAATCCAAGAATCCACTGGCTTCTTCTAAAGTGTTTTCACGCTTATTTTTACTGCTTGTAAGATTTCCTCAGGAAGTTGAAGGAGAATATAGCATAAAGAATTAATGTTTGTCCTTCTGCTTTGAAACTTTCGCGCTGTCTTGGACAAAAGTGGGAATCTCATCCAGAGGAAATCACAAATAGACGATTGAATCGATATTTTGAAGTAGACGATACCAAAATAAAGCGGCTTGTCCGAATGGTTGCGGTTTTGCTTTCTAAAGTTTAAGTATTCGGTTGACCGAAATGTTCGTTCGGCTATTGAGTAGAGAATTCACTCGATAAAACGAACAAACATTTTGGCCAGCCTCATATTTTTTCCAATTTGTTATAAAACGAATGTCAAATATGATTACATCAACATATTGTTAATTAACATTAAATTTAGGTTAGATAATTCCCAAATAAATTGAGTATGGAAAGATGATCAAAGCCAGTATTGTTTTTATATGAGCAAACAAGAGAACGTGTATTGGGATAAATAAAGAAGCATTTCAAATGTTATACCATGTATGCAAAAACAGGAAGTATGGACTAGAACCAAATAAACATTGCTCTGTGCCATTATTATATCAATCGTCCCTTGCTTGATAATTTCTGCATAGATGAAGAGAAGACAAGATTCAACAAATATGCATGTCTACAGAAGCGTATTGAGACGACCAATGAACGGAACAGCGGGAAGGTGTTATGTAAAATGCGCAGGGGTGGAAAGATGCTTGTACTTTCAATCAGAACGTTAGGGTTGTGACCCTAAAGAGATTTTGGGGGTCCCACAAGTTGAAGTATATGACTGAATGCACTAGAAGAAAGGCTAAACTTACTAACAAGCTTGTGTAAATAGATGGCTAAACTGGGACTGTGAGGCATAGAAATGTGACAAATATTGCTATTAAAGATAGGTAGATATATTCAATCCGGATCACTCTCAGCCTGAATAGACACAGCAGGGTGACGAATATTTAGGGAATTTTTAGCGTCTTTAACACCAACACATAAATGATATCAAAATGTTCGTCTGGATTTTAGAATATTACTCATTTCATATTTTAACCTGTCATTTTTTCGTGGATGCGTTCCAAATGTTTCTCGACACTGTTTACTTGTCGTGATATGAAACCATTTTGATGTTAATTAAGTTGACTCGAAACTGAATAACACATTTCAAAAGACAATGATTTAATCGCCGGGTAATGAGGACGAATGCATACGTCTGGAAAACAAAGTTGAAATACTGAAACGTGTATGAAAGGTTGGTAGATATATCACTGTCCTTACTTGCGAATTTTTCTCTGCTAGTACCATTTACTCCATTGGAATATGGGCTTTTCCGGTTGCCATAGAAAATGATTGGTATATAATTTTAGCATTCATCCTCAGACAAATTCTTCCATGTTTATCAACGATTTTTTCCCCCTTTGGTTTTCTACACCGTATCCATCCAACCAAATGTTTTTTTCGAAGCAGATTTTTTCGTAGAACAAAACACAATATCTCTTAGGAAAAACGAACACATGCAAAAATATCTAGCAACTGATCGACCCGATCAGAGGGGGGTTTAAACATTTTTTTTTATAGAGAGACACATCAGCGTTGGCCTTGTGTCAACTGGTTTATCTATTGCTCGATCTTTTTTTCAATAATTTACAGGTTATTTTAATCCACGAAATATATTTTTAGAATCTAAAAATCTTTTTAGATAATAATGATCTACTGATTACCCCATGTCTCGATTGAGAATATGTGACTCATACCTTTCCTAAAGGAAGTTGCCGGATCTGAATATAAGGAACTGACTGGGATTAGAACTCTGCTTTCCGATTTCAAACTGCGATCTGTTATCCATGACACCACCAGCACATCCAAGCTTACACACACCTGATATTCACAAGCTGTTACCCATCTATGTACTGACCAAGCCCATCTTCGGTGATCGTTCGAAAATCGTTGTTTCAACGTGTTATATCTCTATGTTTGCACTGTGGAAAGTGACGAACTTTAGCGGACACGTTTGCGTAATCTGTAAAGTACAGGTACATGTTTTTTTACAGTTATATTGCACTTTCTCATAACATTCTGAGCATAAATATCACGTTCCTTGTTCCGGTGTCTTTGACAAATACGCACTGTCCCTGCCCTATCATCGGTGTGATTCTGCACTTCGAACTGTTACAACAATACACCACGGCACATCCAAGCTTACAGCAGCTGATATTTACAAGTAGTCACCCATCTTGCTACTGACAAAGTTCGACGTTGTTTAACTTCCGTGATCGTAGGAAAATCGTTGTTTCAACGTGGTATATCCGTATGTTCGCCTGGTGGAAAGTGGGCCACATTACAATTATTATTTCTTCTTCTTCTTCTTCTTCTTCTTCTTCTTCTTCTTCTTCTTCTTCTTGCCGTGTCCCTTCAGGGTGTTGGCACTCATGGTTTCTCACATTTTTGGATGGCAGTTTTCGTTATCATAATGCAACATTGGATTTCGGTGTTGTATTTTCCATCCTCTCTTAAAAGTAAATTGCTGTACTTGCTTGGTTTTGTTGTCGACTATTTACAATTCGCTTGTTCGACAATTATTTTTTATAACAATCATAAAATCGGTGTTCTTACAATTGTTTCTTCAAGATTTACTATCATGTGTAGGATTTTCTATAGTTTTCTTTCTGTGTCAGTGATGGGCACTGCATAATCTATATATTTAATGTCGTTAATATTGTAGTGGTTAATGTGGAATCCTAGCAGGAATCTCTTCAGGCTAAGTCAGGTGAGAAGACCCATCCTTGTTTTAGGGGCCGTAATTTAGCAGCATTTGGACCCGAACGACACGTTAAGTATCTCCAAACTTTTGACTCATAAAAGAAGAACAGGCAAGGAGAACCGTCTTTTTTCCCGTACGTTTAACTAGAAAATTTCGAGACTTGACACTGGAGACTATTAACCCTGCCGAGCAATCTCGTCTGGGGAATATTAACACTGAAAAGCCGTAGATGAATTAAACATAATCATTTCTGCAGAGCATTCAAGAAAGTGTGAGACTGAATAGTTAAAATTCCCAAACTGCGAAAAGATACATTATACGGGGATAGGTTTGACATCCAAACATAAGGTAATCTGGATGTTTGTTGTCACACAAAATAAACACAAACGATAATGTTCTCTACTCTTTTTGAGGAGGATACACGATAGATTATATTTGGGTGTAAAATGCATTTAGTTAGTCTGCTGTTAATTTATAAGACAACCTTACATGACCAGTTGGATATTTTTTTTTACAATTCTCGAACATATATTTATTTCAGAAGTTGGCTTTAGAAGATTTGATACTGCCCGGCACTATTGAAAGTGACATCATTAGTTGAACAGTCAGTAGACAGAAGCTAAATTGGGTAATCGTGGTCACGTGATAAGGCCGAAGTTATGCCAACGACTTCACTCGGCATGAATACCTGGTGTCATCGAAAATATAACGCTGCAATATACTACCAAAGAGAAAAATATCTTTCGATATTATCAACGTGGTAAGCGAACGGTCGTGTTTAATTTCTGAATAGAAATGAGAAAGCAGAAAAAAAGCCTCGGTTACTGAAAAATAATGGCATAAAATGAATAGAAATAAATACATGAACGTTCGTAATGTACCTTCATCGAATTAGTTTTTATACTTAACTAATAAAATACAATCATATTCAGCAAAGGAGGCAGTTGTAAACACAAATGCTGGACACAATAAGAATTGATAGGCTGCCATATATTCAGATTCTTCTAAAATAACACAGTGCATAAAAATCGCTACATAGAAGTTATATAGGAATAAAGTGTCGCTGTCGACACATGAGTTTGAACAGAGATCGCCAATGAGCAAACAGAGGCGAACCCATTATTGAATTAAGTAGAACACATGAGCATAAAGGAAACGCATATATGTAGGAAGTAGCTGACGACTAACGATTGTTATTTCTACTCTATCCTCTATTACTATATGGACCGTTTATTCTCTACTCTATTCACTGTACTGTTTATCTCTTCGTGTCACAACACGGGTTACTATTCGAGCGAATATTATCGAGCAATACTATTAGTGCTCGTGTTATTCGAAGGTGTCTGACTCCAGTATTGTTCAACGGCGTGTCTCTGATTACAAAGTCTATACTACAACGAGCATTTCTAAAGCGACAACGAATATTCGTTGACATCACCAAAGTGGTAACAAGTGTTCGTTAACATCGCAAAAATTGATTTTGTGAGTTTTAAACAAGAATCTTGTTTTGCGTACACTGTAAAACGGGAGAGGTTTGTTACAACGTTGTCTTAAATTGTGAACTCGAGCCATTTTATGAATTACTTGAAGGATTCATTTTCTACGGCTTATCATCTCATAGCAAGTTATCTAAAATCAGAAAATAGGTATAGACCATAAGAAGAATTTTTCGGAAATATTAATGATTAAGTTATACAATGCTTAATTATTAAAATATACCTGGAGTATATAGAGGTGAATTCGTACTTTTCCCCAGTTTATTTGCAGGTAATTGTATATAACGAACTCAACCGGAAATGGAACACGGCCCACTGATTAGAAATTCCGAGTTCTTAACCCTTATACCATCCGCTAATCCTAGCTTATATTTCCAAACGGTTCGCAATATAGATTACCTTAAATTTGGTGATTGTACGGTAACCGGTGTTACTATGTGATTTCCGTTGTGAATGAGGACATTATTTAGAAAGTGACATAGGTACGTATAACCAATCTGAAGTTGGATCTTCTCTGAATGTTCTTTGGCAGTTATATTTCCATTGACGATAGCGCTACTTTCCGCACATAAGAAAAAAGTTTAGAAAAAAACACGCCGTTAACAGAATTAAATATGTTTCATTTTAGAACAAGTCTTTCGGATTAGATCCCCAAAAAATTCTCCAAAGAAAAATATGCTGCAAAAGTTTAGAATAATATCCCATTGAATAGGATTCAAGAATTCAGAGAGGATGCTATATATATTTACCATATATATATATATATATATATATATATATATATATATATATATATAGTGATTTTCCAAGCATTGATTAGATGTAGCAGAAAGCCGAAAATAGGGGGGACCCAGTGAGGATCGATCGTAATCTCTACTCAGTCGTACTTGTTCTAGCGAGACATGCTTGCTAACCATTACAACGCCTCGAGGTGCCCTTACCGTATATGTATATATATACGCAATTGTTCGGAAGAGATTACATAAAACTTGCAGATGATGTACTCCCTCACAATAACTGTAACTGTTTCAGTCTTATCCACTGGTGGTATCTATTGAACAAGGACAAAAGTACCTGACTAGAATTCTGTAATATGGATTATCTAGGTCCGTTAGCAAACGGAAAACATATGTAGTCGGTCGTTATATATATATATATATATTTTATATATATATATATATATATATATATATATATATATATATAATCAATAATTGTGTTTCGGGGCAGCAATCCTCTTCTATACAAGTTTCATTAAAATAACTGACAAGTTATAGTGGTTAATATTTTCTTTTCTTTCTTCTTGTGTTCTTCATTTTCTGGGTACAAATCATGAAGAAATTGTCTGAATGTTCTGTATGTCTGGCCGCGTTCTGCTATACTGTTAGCCATTATCAAGGATTGTTTTAATTTTTAACTGAATGTATGGGTATTTTGTTCGAAAGTAAAAAGAATGTTTATTTCTCAAAATCGGTTAGCACATTGTGGCCGTGTTCATGGTTGATGTTACTGAGTGTCACCTTTTGTTTTTTATTAATAATTCTCCCATTATTTTTAGCCTTTTTTCACATGTGTATAAAGCTATTTGTATTATCAACGAGCATGTTACGGATGGAGTTTGATAAGTCTCCATGTGTATTTAAATGAGAGTTAATTGATCTATGATCAAAAAGATATTACGTGAGTGTTCTTGTTAGATATTTTATTGTATATCCAAAACAACTATTTATGAATTTGGTTTGATCACGAACATGGTTCCTTAATGCACATGTGAATTCGTAAATAATACATGTTCTCTGTCAGTAAGTTGGATATTGCAGGTCATATATATATATATATATATATATATATATATATATATATATATGTGTGTGTGTGTGTGTGTGTGTGTATGTGTGTGTGTGTGTGTGTGTGTTTCTGTCTCTCTTTTAGTGTGTGTGTCTGTGTGCGTGTCTGCGCCCTTACATACACAGATATTAACTAACACAGAGAAGTAATATCTCTAACACAACAGTTTCAGACCCTGGGTGAATGGTTACAAACTAGTGTATGAACACGATCAACGTTTACTTGAAGACTGAGTACAATAAAAAAATGTATTTTGGGAATAGATGACCAAACAAGTTTTGATATCTTGCAAACCTGTCAACAGACACTATTTGCATTCAACAGTTATTTGCTTGCATAAGACAATAACGACTTACTTCACCTCACGTGAGTACATTTAGTTTCATATACAGAGTATTTTATGTTACAAAACATTCGGAATGATCCTTTTATCTTAACTCTATCAGCTGCTATATGTTGCTTTCCTACACCTCTTTCATGTTGTGTCTATCCCCCCACATATGCTAATTCATCAACGTAGACTTCATTTTAGTCCGATGAAATCGTAATGGACGAAACGTGTCACATGAAAAATTTCAATTTGTCACAGTTACATATTTCTCAATACACATACACACACATTATATATATATATATATATATATATATATATATATGTGTGTGTGTGTGTGTGTGTGTAAAAACAAAAATAAGACCCAACAGTATCACACCGAATGAAATTATTACCTAATTACATTTCGACCGACTCACCTTCAGAATTATATCGTCGGTATAAAATTAAATTACAGAAAAGAAAAACAAAATGAACAATTGATGTTTAAAATACCACAAAAGTGGGAGCAATTTAGAAATTTCATATAATGCCGGCGTTATATTTCTGAAAATGTGTCGGCCGAAAGATAACTTATAATTTTACTCGATGTGATACTATTATACCCTATCTTAGTAATAAATTATGATCCCTGTTTTCAAAATTACCTTATCTTAATGTGTTTAAATACTTGTTCATACATATATATATATATATATATATATATATATATATATATATATATATATATATATATATATATATATATATATGTATGTATGTATAAATATATATAATGTATATTTGGACAGCAAACGTACTTTCAAGCATATTACGTTGAATATGACAGAAAAAGAAAATTTGATGAATTTGTTAAGGCTATATTGGTCATAGCTGGGTTGGATTTAGTAAGGTTGTTTTAATTAGTTACGCTCGCATAGGATTTACTGCTGAAAAATAGTGTTTAACAATTCGTTGCATGGCAAATTCCTCCTGCCTTTATTGCGTATCTAGTTACAGTAAAATATGTTGATATTTTTTGCATTGTATTTTCAGTACTGTTTTCATGAATTTTTGTAAGAGTAACTTTATCTGTTGATCGATAATATAGTTGGGAAAATTACTTTCAGCTATTGCATGTTCTCTGTGGTTGAGTTCACCCAGAAATATTCTCCTGTAAGACGAATTTAGGTATATCCTATCTAGGAAGATTTTTATCTCTGTTATTTTATACCTTTCAGGGCATTGTCTATCATTGTGTAGAAGACAAGAGTTCACACCGTTTATTTTTTTATACAAGGATGTGTTAAATATTTTGAATTTTAGTTCGAAATCATCGGCAACAGATATGATTTTACGGTGTAGTAACGTATACCGATAGAGGAATCGGAGTGTCGAGTTTCATCATTTTATTATATCTACGTATGTACGTCTTTGATTTTAGTACTCCAAGTTTGTAATTTGCATTTTGAGCATATCTCTTTGCAGATAAGCATGCATTTTATCTTGTAGTTTATACGTAAACCTTTCTGCTCGTTTTCCTTCGCTATCTTCTGTAGTAGCTTTTGTAGTTTACTTTCTTCTGTCAAAACTGTGTAATCTACATATCTTATGTTAAGATTGTGACCGCCAATAATGATTCCTGGTAAGACTTTCAGAATTGCTTTGCTGTATAAGTTGAAAAAATCCGGTGAGAAGACACGTCCTTGCCTTACACCCCTTTCTATTTTTATATATCTGCTGAACTAATTTTCTATCAGTATGGTTGCGCTTTGAAGCCAGTATTAATTTAGGTTTATTCTAATATGCTTCCCAAATATGTTAAATTTGCTAAGCATCTGTAATAGATCTTTGTGGATTACTTTGTCGAATGCCTTTGCTTAATCTGTAAAGCACAGGCACACGTTTTTATGCATTTGTATTGCTCTTTCTGGTAACATTCTGAGCATAAATATCACGTCCCTTGTTCCGCTCTCTTTGACGAACACGTATTGTTCTTGTTTTATCTCCGGTCTAATACTGAGCTTTGTTATGTGGCTTATTAGGCTGATTGTCCTTTGGAATTCAAATTCGATAGCCCCAGGTTTCTTAGGTAATACTATGAAAATAAATCTGCTTATTACGATTCGGGCGACTGTATATAAAAATCATTTCTCCTTACTCAGTATATGAATATCTATTGTTAAACGGAACACATTTAAGTTAACTCACTACTACGTACGTTAAACGTATAAGACAGATTAACCACAAATATACACGAATGAAAAGTGTAACCTAGTCTAAATGGCAATACTGTGCTATGTACCGTAAAATCTTTTTAAACTTAATAAATCAAAAGCGAATGATTGCAGACATATGGTCCTTTGTCCTTGATTTGGTGTGAGGATCCTGCCCACAACTTTTGTAAAAGCATTTTCGATACATATATATATATATATATATATATATATATATATATATATATATATATATATATATATATATGCATGTTTCATTGAAAACGATAGACAACGTACTACGATTAAGCGTTTTAGTTATTTAATTTTTGAGAAAAAAAAACAAAACTAAATTAAATAAAAAGCTTAATCGTAGCACCTTGCCTGTCATTGTCTTAATGAAACATGCATAAATGAAGGATTTCTGCCTAAATACACAATTATATATATATATATATATATATATATATATATATATATATATATATATATATATATATAATCTCGATAACACACTTTATCAAAAATAAATTTGAATAAGAAAGTGTACCAAATGCTAACAATGCCTACAATATTATACATGAGAGACATCCTAAAACGTTTTAAGAAAAAACATCACAGAAAGAAATTTAAATTGAACATAACACTCAATGACCTTACGCCCAACGGAAGCTTTCGTGATCACCATTTTGATTTGAAAGAACCCGTTTTAATCAGAATTATTAGAACACTAGAGACTGTAGCTGTCCATGTAAAAGATCTTGATAATGTTGGTGTGAGGATAATAAAGATACTCATTATAATTTAAGAACTTTTACACCACCAAATAAAGTACATTAAACGTTAAGGTGAAGATAGGTTTACTATTGACGTATCTCAGATTTTCTAAAGAAGGAACATTCTAATTATTTTTAATCAACATCTTTATAAAAACACAAATAAAACAGTAAACTGAATAATTTTTCAAAGAAATTCTCCAAGTATCTGATTTCAATTGGCACGGGCTAAAAACATGGCAGTTCGAGATAATGGAGATTATAGTTAAACGAAAAAAAGAAACTATTAAAATATTTGTGTTGTGCATATTCAATGAAGAATGTTCCGCATACAAAGATCTTCACGCTATTTAAACACGCTAAATTTACTTAGCAAGGAAAACAAATATAAACACACTTTTCTTTGCGATTAATTTTCTTTTTTGCTGTCTCATACGGCAAGTTCATCGTTATCCAATCATTGCATGCTAAGAACTAATTTGATTATATAATTATATTGAAGATCATTTTTATCAGTTTGGATTGTATTTGTTCGTGATTTGAATGCCATAATGAATGACACATGATTCAATGAAGATAATTAAATCATAGACAAATGATTACTTTAATTAATTGCACAACGTCGCAGAGTTAAACTGCGAATGGCTGCTTTAAAAAATATGCTCAAATGGCATACACGTTTTCAATTCAAATTGAAGATGTTTCCAGCGTCAACTGTCTTACACTTTAAATTTAAATACTCGCGATTTTTCTTTCTTTTTTTCTGCTGGCATTTAAATTATTCAGTTAAAAATAATATTTAACAGCACGAAGATTATATTCATCAATCTGACAAGTTTTAAATCGGGTCTGAATATCATTTTCACCTTTTATTAAATTTTAACACTTACAAAGAAATTGAAACAATCGGAAAATAAGTTTGAATTTCTATAAACTGCATACATTACCAAAATCAATTAAAATAATCATGGTAGCATACCTACGGACGATAACTGGTATAAGCCCGTTCACATAAATGCAGTACTAAATACTGTATTTTGGTTTGTAGTTTTGTTTGAGATTTGTATCCAGCAGTGCTGGTCAAACTCTCTGCCTCCAGGCAGAGAGACTCCCCAGACGAGGCTATGTCGAAAGGCAGAGTCTCGTCTCTGGAATTAGCCACCCGACCCAATTTTATCTGGCGTCTACGGGCAAATTTTGGACGAGCCTTCGGTCTCGGATACCCCACATTAAATTCGGCCTTATGCCACATCTGACCGCGCAGTGCGGCTGGTAGATATCCTGAATTTAGAGATTCGTCTCCAGCTGTGCTGGTCAAACTCTCTGCCTCCAAGCAAAGAGGATCCCCAGACAAAGCTATGACGAAGGGCAGAGTCTCGTCTGGGGAAACAGCTACCTGACCCCTTTTATACGTGAAATTCACATGACTCACTTCTAGCAGTTGACTAATTCATCTAAGCGCCGCTGGCGAATCTTATATGTGTTGTTCTTGTCGTAAGTATTATCGTTCATTACCAACCTTTGTGTGATTAATCCATTCATTACCCTTCCCTAACTTACAACAATCCTGAATGGATGAGACAAATTGAAGAAAGTGTTATACAAAAATTAATTACAAGCAGTTTCACATTAGTATTATAAAACAGATTTATAAGTATACATTAGATAATTAGAAAGGCAGGATTTGGCGACTAAATCTTCCCGAGGCATAATCAGGTCACCAAATATAATGGTAGTGGACAACGAGCCATTTACTGGGAAAAAATGTGTGAATGGAATGCGGGAAGGGAGGCAGATGCCTTAGCAATGGTAGAAAAACTCGGGACTGCAAGCATAGGAAGTTTCGGAAAGCCATGATTGCTTATATCTTGAAAGAAATGCAGGAAATTGAAGAAGAAAAACAAATACAAATAAATTGAGATAAACAAGTGACGGAAAGAAAAAAAAATGAAATTGTCTAAAAAAAAATTAAAAAAATAAATTCCCAGCATTCCTCATACGTGCGCATGTGTATTCGAATCAACGTAACAGCGAGGAATCCCTAAAAGACGAAACGTGCCACAAGACAACATTTTTTCCACTTTGTTCTAAAGTTTCCTAAAAACTGAATTGCGAACAGTTTCACAGCAATTGCATAAAAATGTTTTGTAAGGTAAATATGACTGCAAATAGAGATTAATGCTATTTCAATAAGAATGAAATAACTATTCAATCAATAACGCTACGTTTAGGCGTGAGGTTTCCACAATCTGAATAGCACGATGAGCTAGATTCTCTAGATTAAAAGGATTTTACACAAATTCCTTGCTTTGAAGCCGAACACATTCCACCTGATTTTTATATAAAAGCCTTTTAACAGCCCAGAAAATATGGTAATTTTCTAAGCATAGATTAGATGTGGCACAAGACCGAATGTACGAGGTCCTCAGTGAGGATCAAGCTCACTACTCAGTCGTAATTGTTCTAGCGAGTCAAGCTTTGTAACCATTACACCACGTCTAGGGTCTCAAATGAATCTCAGAAAATGACATTATTTCGAATAGATGTTGCATATAGGTAATAGATATTAACATTTTTTCAGGCTGATCAACCCTTTGCAGACATTGAAATTAACAAGTATAAGGTGGGGAGAGTACGTGAATTCAGGACATTCCCATGTGTATTTGGTGCATAACTCACTATAATAAACTGGGCTGGAATCCAAAGCCCACTCTCCAATTTCTAAAACTGAGCTGCTATCCATTACATCACACGGAAAATCCAAGCCTGAAAAACCTGGGATTCCTAAGTGGGTAACCATGAAAGTACTGATAAGGATCTAGCTTCCTTAAGTTCACTGATCGTATGAAAACTGGAGTATGAATGGGATATGGTCGTAAGCAATATTAGTAAGAAAAGAAAACTGGAAGACCTCAATTGAATCTCTTTATACACCACTTGATAATGGATTCAATTCTAATTGTCTGTTGTTCACGTAACTTTTACGGCAGAGAACGTGGAATCGATCAGTCGAGTTCAAATCCAGAGCTCGACGGTGGCGTTCATTTCTGCAGGAAAAAAAAAACATCCTTAAATAAAATATGGATCCCTTCGCCATTTGGTTAGTAATGTACATTGGGCATTATATCCTTGCGTGATAGCTACCCCAAGAGAAAGAAAATAGTGAATTAAAACCCATGGAAAGGTTAATAGGAAATCACTCTACTAACATTTTTCTAAGAATGACTGTCAATTCAGATATGAGAGAAAATGATATATACAGATTTATATAGCTGAACAATGTTAGGGAAATTATTGATAAAAGAGGGAAACATGTTTTGTGCGGTAGGTTTCATCTTTAGGATTTCTTCGCACTAAAGGGATGTTTTTGTCGATGTACGTTGATTATAATTATGTCTAAATAGGAAAATCTAAACATACCGTGACAGAGAAAGTTCACATTTAAATTTCAAAGTTTAAAAATACACCATCCTTACATTTTAAAAGTTTCCCATAACGGAATATGTATAAGAAACATACTTCAACTAAAAATAACTTTAGTCCGATGAAGACCTAAATACAAAATGCACCACACAGAAGAACTTTTTTGATTTCTCATAAATTCAGAGATGATTTAAATATTGGGAGAGATACATCTTTTGTGATCCGTTGGAATATAACATTAAAACAAAGACAAAACTTACCGAGTCTCCTTTATACACTGTGCAATGTGTACTTGAAAGGACACGTGGAATTAGAACAGTCTAACCCAGTGAGCGAAATAAAGGGTTTCGTTCGACATTCCAGAGCGTACAACGGCCGAAACGTTGTAATAAATATGGCGATAAAGATGAGGACAATAGTCGAATAATGTAAATAGTTTACATAACACGTCATCTCAGAAAAATATATATATATATATATATATATATATATATATATATATATATATATATATATATATATATATATATATACGGACAATGAGGTTGAAATACGAATATCTTTACAGAGATGCTTATAAATTTTCCCTGTTCAAATATTAATGTCAACAACAAACTTGAATTATGAAATTGCACTTGGATTAAAAGAAAAATACTTACAATATATTACATGAGTATTGGCGTGGAAAGTGAAATTGTGCAGAGAACACTTCTTAATTGTACACTTTGTACTATTGCTATAGAAAAGCAAGAATTCGAGTCTACGCTGCTATGAGAAAAAATAGCCGGGGCGACTGGGCTTTTATATTTTTGTTGGCAACCAGTTTAGAAGAAAAACTGAATTTAAAATCAGCCTCATCATCTGTGCGTGTGTGTGTGCATATATATATATATATATATATATATATATATATATATATATATATATATATATATATATATATATTCATGTGCGATTGGTAAATTGACGTGTCAAACTCAACACAATGGACTACATCAAAAGCCTTGAGGGAGTAGTACTGACCTGAGTCAAGGTAGTGGCTGCTGAAATATCCTATGTCTTGCAACTGGACTCTGCACCATACCACAAAAAGAAGAGAACGAGTCATGGTTGTCAGGCGATTTCTGCGACCACATCATCCCTTACATCTAGCCACCTAATGCGCCAGACTGCAACCCCACTGTTTGTTATTGTGTAAGAGAACAGCAAAACTTCTTGTAACACCAAAGATGAAATGAAGTCAAGCATTATGATAGGTTTCAGCGACTTAAACAAGGAGACCATTCAGTTTCTGGAGGCAGTGGCTGAAGCCAATGGCAGTTTTATTGAATAAATTTACTCTTTACTAATTCAAGATACGTTTGTGTAATTTTGGTAAATATATTTGTTAAAATGATATGGCAGTGATATTTTGATTTCTGCGTAATTTAGACACAATTTATCCAACGTACCCGGGGAAAAAACAAATTCTATTTATGCGACAAATTTTATATGTATAATCATAAAGTGTAGAAATACCCGTTGTGTAGAGTGCCACAGACTCATCACACTTGGTATTGCTATTGTGGTTTATAGAATTTTATCGTATAGATTTTCTAGTGTTTTGATTTTGATTTCATAATGTTCTTTCTCTTATATATATGGCTGCGCTAAGCTAGACAGTCCTGTCTGTAAGATATTAATCACTAACGTTGAAAAGGCGATGGTCTCGTGCGACTCCAGTGACATTTGTGCGAAAGTGAATAGTACAAATACAGCTGTCATTTTTGACAAGCCAATCCAACTTTTTCTGTCAATAAGATTTACTCTTTGCGCTACGTGCACATCCATACATACGTTTATATTATTTAAAGATTTTTATATTTAATTGAGGAGATGCTTTTGTATCGGATTTGGAGCATTCAATGGGTGTATAGACGGACACAGAGATATAATAATCTATGTTTGTTTCTCATTTTACAGCCTCAAAGAATATATATATATATATATATATATATATATATATATATATATATATATATATATATATAGCATTATTATTATTATTACTTATGACTCAATTCCAGTCTCTTCAAAGATCTGATCGCTGAGTTCTTAAAGAATTTTCCTTTGCTTCGAGTCCTCAACTTATATTTTCAACAGCCTTCTTTATCGATTGATGATCCCTGCAGAACTCCTTTGCTAACTCTAGTGTAGACATTCCCTCACTCAATAACTAAATAATAATTTTCTGTTTTTCAGCAGTTGTTAGAGCCTTCACTTTACCCACGTTTCAACACATGGTATGGACAAAGAAAAATAGTTTTTTTTATTAGATTTCAGATGTGTTAAGTTAATATTAGTTTAAACTATATAATAACTTCAATCATTACTTTTTCATGAATTCCAAATATTTCATAAACTAACCATTAACAATGAGATAAAATTTAATTAATAATATACTAAGGTGGAAATGAAGGAGGGTAAATTTGACAAATATTAATTCAGAACTTTTTGTGCTAGTGAGGTTTAAAAGTAAACTTTGCATAACTTTAGACATTTATTAACTAAACGGATCATCTACTCAGATATGGTTATTCTTTAAAATTAGCGTTTAAGTGTTAATAATAATAATAATAATAATAATAATAATAAGTGAACTTCTAACATGTTCTAACATCAAGACAAAACAAACCGAGACTGAGTCATATGAAACCGTCATTTGAACTATCTCAAGGGTCGGCAACCTACGGCTCCGGCCCACGAAGTCATTTTGGCCGACCCGCGAGCCTGATTACCAATGACTATTTTTAACATGAGAGACGACCTTCAAATGAAATTTGTTATATGTAATTTTCCATAGAATGTCTACACATCTCAGTGCACTAAAAATATTAGACTATCTGCCAGTTATCTTTCATGAGACTTATTTTACCAAGTTGCGTTGCCTACGTTTAATGTCAAATAATGGATACATATTTGGTATGACCCTTGGCTACATTAAGAGATAACAGAAGCGAAAGGAACGATAAAGTGAAAGAGGCCAGGGAGGGACTAACATGCGAGGTAGCAGAAATCAAAAGACATACTCGCATTATACATACATGCCTCATGAATGTGTGGATGATACCGCATGTGTACGTACGTAAGTGTATATGTTTGCAACTATTTGTACTCGTATGTATGGGTATATGGGCTTCGTTTTTGTTTGATGTGTGTGTGTGTGGTTCGTTTGTGGAACAATTTTCAATAACACTTTCAAACCTACACGTCATAATTTCATCCATTACACTTCGGTTGATTTTTTTTCACTTTGAAGTATTTTGACGTTCCTTGAGGAAAAATAATTTTTGTTAGGTGTTTTTTTTTAATTTTAGATTTTCTTTTGTTTTTTCTGATTTCTCAATGTTTATTTTCATTATGGTTTTAAATATTTAGTTTGACAGGGGTCTGCATATGTAATTTTCCTTAATTTTTCATTTATGGCCTTCGTCCGGCCCACGACCCGTCATTATAACACGATCCGGCCCGCGGGGTTGAATGAGTTGCCGACCCCTGACCTATCTTATAAGCTAGGAAAAAAACTCAGAGTACATTTCTTTGCTTCTGCTTACAGATTGGGAAGGGTAGAGTATTTGTCTGTCATTCCCATATGGATTGAAGCCAACAGTAAACCTCTACCTTGAGTGGTTCTTTGGTCTTATATTAGATAAACAATAGCAAAATATGAATTATCCACACAGAAAAGCAATCTGAAACGATAAAGATGTTCTACTGAAGAATTCTGACAATACCATGAGCAGAACATGTGTATAATGAGGAAGTTGACAGGAATAGAGTAACTAGAAATAAATATACATCGGTTCAGAAAAAGAAAGCAGGGTTATCTTTGACACATAATGACGAAATGAAACCTGAATAGTTCGATTGTCATAGAAAATACCGAAAGTAAGTGAAGGAGAAGAAATTAGGTAATAATTTACTTAACGTCTGTGTGCGTGTGGCTAACAAAACAAGGACAAAGCTAGATGGTAAAGGCAAGAGGTTACACAGTGCAGCAAAAGACAGCAAGTTGAGGAGTGGTTTTAATTTTATGGAAACGTTAGATTCAGAAAAATAAAAGAGGCTTTGGTCTTTTGTGTAAGATTGTAAACAAAATTTCTCAAGGAAATTAATGCATGATTCACAGTAAGACACGAAGCACTTGGAGATTAAAAGATACCAAAAGAAATGGACATGAAAGGTGCCAATAAATAACATCCAGTGTTATTTTCCATTCTTCGCAGTAGAATAATGTGGATGTATAATATGCCTGCAAGCTGTACTCTTCAGACATAGAGCTGTGGTTTTCATACGAGCGACGGGCAAAACTACTTTACTATAAACTGCAAACGGACAAATACAATCATGAAATACTGAAAACATCTCTTTTTAGAAAGCAATAGTTGACGTTACGAATAATGATATCTCAGAAGCATTGAATAGTTATATTACAAAGGCCATTTAAATAAACTTCTGCGCAAGAAAGGGACACGCCATCAAATGCTAAAATATGAAACTTTTATTGCATTTATTGGTCGTTTAATTTTCACTACATTTCACCCAATACAAGGCAGAGAGACACTCAAGGTAGATGTCTACTGAATCATGTGAGTTGTATGAATTTATGTCATCTGGCAGCATGTTCTCTTATCGCGAGGTTTTGAATAACGTGGAATCACCTCTGTTATTCTGCCGTTGTTCCCCGGTCCACCCTGATCCGGAATGGTAGCACCAGTTTGGGTCCCAGGTATGGGAAGATAGTGAAGCCCCAAAATAGGGTTAAAATATTGTGAAAGTATAAAAATAATGTTTTTATATTAAGATAGCAGCAATACATTTAAAAAAATATTGCCAGCAATACATTTTGGGAATAAAAAACAATACCAGCAATACATTTTGGGCAAATAAAATATCTCCAGCAAAGCAAAACCCTCTTTATAGAAATACTCCAATGAAAGCTGATCTACAAACTAATTTCTTTTGAATAATACATATTCTTGTCGGCATTAAATAAGCCGATATGGTTGACATGCCGTAAAGCGAAATAAATGAAGGAATATAAGCGGAGAAATTAGGAAGTGAATATTACGAGGATAAAGAGGATAGATAACCCGTGACCCTATATTTGAAGAGGTTATGATTGTAGTGTTCTACGTACTCCTCTGTTCCGCTAACTCGAGAATAGGGTTTTAGGGTAAGACATCTTGCTTACCAAAGAAAAATGTAATGATTTCAAACGATACACTCCTGTTGGCGTAGTTAGAAGTGTCTTCTCTGTAAAGGTCCGAACTTGTGGCTCGAAAACTACCTTGAATATTTATCATGGAATAAGCGTCAGGCTTGAGTCGTTCTATGGAAAAAAGGTATGAGGCGGAAAATAAATCATCCCCTATAATACCACATGAATTAATGCACACTCCTTCTTTGCTGAGCTTATCTAAAAAAACAAAACAAAAAAAACCTTTGTTAAAGGTTTCGTCAATGGTTTAATCCTTGTGGGTGAACATAGGTGCAACCGAACACGTCTGTATGGGACAATAATCAACGATCTAAACTATTTGACCATTATTATTGAGCAGTGAGTTCTTTGCACAATTGGTGTGCAACATATATAGCGATGGGCTGAAACTAATAGTCATTGTTTAATGTGAGAGAAAAATTATATTTAATATTCAAATAAGCACTCTAGCCGAGTGAAGAGATGCCGGATTGAATTTTTCTTAAGTCAAGGTCTGGTTGTTATTGAATTTGAAAAAAAAACCATCATCAGATGATCCCACTTCTCGCACTATAATCGTTACAAAACTCTTTTCCTCTATGGCTATTTCCATTTCAAATATTAAGAGGAGCTGCATTATTTAGTTCCACCCGTTCAGACTTTTACTGCTAGTAAATACCATGCCAGGTACGCAGGCTTGGCCCATCCGTATTTCCACATCGTATTCCACTTGTATTCTCCGCCGGATCTATTACATTGTCGTACAGACTCTCTAGAGTATTCTTCTTCGATCATTCATATCTTAGTCTTTAAGTGTAGTCTCAACAATTATCTATCCTATCCTCATAATCATTACTTCTGCCTGATTACAGACACATCAGTTTGAAACACCGGTTCCGCTACGACCACTAAAGTTAGACAACGTCCAACCTGGCCAGTACCTAGGTGGGTGACTGTGTGTGGATAGCAGATGCTTGAAAATTGGATGTGCCTTTGATGCAATGGATAATGGCTTGCAATTGTTAATTATGGAGCCGAATTTCAATTCCCGTTGGGTTCATAATATTTACTTACGTCATATTCCATCACTTATTCCCCCCAGCTATGAGTTAAATATTGAAACATGTATCACAAAACCATTATTATGTAATAAAAACATTCTTATAATCTAAAAATATTTTAACGCAATAAATAACTTGCAAATGGTTGGTAAGCTGTAAAAACTGTCTACATGGAGTGGCAATTGAGCCTTGTTATTGATGGACATTATTATCATTAACAGGATCCCATTTAGGAAGCAATTCTTTAGTTATGCGAAGCAATTTTTGATGCAATATCTAAATGTATTAAAAAATATTATTTGAATTTCACTGTCATTTTTCACTGACGTAATGATTTTGACCAGCAGGATACATACATAATCTATGTATCCTCGCTAATACGTTGTGTCGTAAATGTATCATTCGTCTACGAAACTATTTAACCTTATGACACAAGCACAAATCAAATGTATTAAAAGACCCAGAACAGGAAGTGTCTGTTGTTTTAGGTTTTAATGTTCAGTCCTATTCTTGATTCATTCATTATCTATTCAGAAAATATTCAACCATATGGCGAACACGCCCATCATTCTTGATACGCTTCATTTACTACAATAATATATTTGCTTTATCGGCCTACACTCTTCACCATGAAATATATGGAAAAAAAGTTTTTGTCATTGAATTCGAATGATATATTGACAGTGATAATTAGAAACTCGACAGTAAAATAAAAGAAAACTAAGTATATTTTCAAATATAATAAAAGAAAGAAGCAGTTAGGCAAAGAACCGACAGTTTCCATTCAGTATTAAAAGCGGTCACAGTTTTTGTGATTTGCGAAATACCCTAAACGTCACGCTTTCACCAAAAGAAAGTAAAACGCTCAATAAATGTGGCAGGAAAATAGGAGTGTTAAAATAAACTTCGGGATGGGAAGACATTCTTTTCATGAAGAAAAAAGGTGTAAAAATGTAGATGATAAAAATAACAGTAAAATAAATGGCGTCGACAGTTCTATTCATACGACTTCGCCAAGAAAAGTTTTGTCTGACTTAAAAAGTAAGAAGTACAAAGGTCACTTAACGTCCTCCCGACATCAACACTTCTCCTTCCCTGAGTTTATAGACGAGGATGGTGCAGCTCTAAGACGTAATGTCATTTGAATGCAACTTTTGAAATTAAATATGCATTCTCTTTCACTTCCTTAGGTTAAATGGTGTGTTAATGGTTAATGCTAGATGGGTTGTCTTATTTAAGATATGAATGGTGAAGCTCGGTCTGTCGCTTTCGATATCTTCAAGGAATTTGACAGTGATTGGGTTGGTCCTCTCCATAAACCGAAAAATGATGGTTCTTCTGAAAAAATTTTGATTTGATCAGTGTTCCTTATCTAATCGCGAACTCAAATTTCTCGAAAACGTCCACTCTTAATTCGTTTGTATTAATGCAGGAGTCCCTCAAGAGTAATGCATTGTTACTGATTTTCATCAATCACTTTCCCGATGTCAACAGATCTCGATTCATTATTTATGATGATGACTCCACTACAGTATTTACTTATGTCTTAATTGTAATATTGATAGCTTCCATAAGTTGAAATTGGCATGCTTTTCTTAGCTTTTGGAAGGCATCATTTTTTATAAAAATGCGTGTACGAGTTTCGGTGTTACGCTCTCCGTCCTCTGTCAAAATACATTGCATATATTTAAATTGTTGTATTCGTTTAATTGATCTTCCTTTTAAAGTTTTGTGCAAACAGTTCCCAGCTAGTGGAGACTAATGTTTATTTTGTCGCCCCAGTCATTCTCAGATTTGATGATCTTCGTACTTTGGCTTTTGTGTATAAATATTTTTGTAGTGTTCTTCGTCATCTTTTATCCATATCATTCTCTTTATTATCCTGTGAACCACTAACTCAATTTTAATTAAATCAGCTCAGTCTTATTTTCCGCAGTTTTCAATTCCTCATTTCTCTTCCTCTCTCCTTTAAGTGGTCTATCATGATGCATTGTTTAAAATTTTAGTTCTCTAATCCATGCATTTCAATTGCTCTCTTACACAGTTTAGGTAGAATAGTGATTATCTTACTCTAGAAACAAGATATATCATTAGCTGTCATTTTTAATAAGAGGTATATTATCCGTAAAAATGAATATATTATTTAATTATGATTAAGCAATTTGTGTGTTCACGCTGCCTAAGAAAAGAGTGATGTTTCCCATATTCTGTGAAGGATCAGTGTTTTCTCTCGAAATTGGTATTTTCAGGTTAATTCATGTGTACATTTCTAACAACGTTTTACCTTAATGTTAACAATTTACTGAGGTTCCATGACTAGTGTTAAAATTGCAAAAGCCAGGGCCCGAATTATCAGCGATAGGCCGGAGTGGGGCATTCTGACAGTCAAGCATTTTCGTGTTCTGAGTATTGAATATAAGTCCAAAATGGCGCGAATTAAACAGACGGTCTAGGGAATTCTGACGCATCGATATGCCTCCCACACCGAGGTTTGTGACCGGTTATTAAAGCCCGCGGAGAAACGCTGAGCCAAATCGCGATATGCGTTCCTGTTACGTCAGTCCTACTACCACCTTTTAGAATCCAAGTTGCCTGGGTTGTGACACTATGAGTTGGATATATGCGCACATCTCTCTGTGTGTGTGTGTCTGTATATACACCCACACATCTGTGTGTGCGTGCGCGCGCACACATATGTGCGAGAAGATTAGTTGGATTTGACCTGGGTATCAAACTTCAAGACCCAATGACTAGATTAGGAATCTAGATAAAAACATGTTTTGGACATATGGCCAAAAGGGTAGATAAGTGTTAAGTACTTGATAGTTAAAAGACAGGCTCTGGTCAAAACTTAAAAGGGTCTGAATTTAATGTCCCTGGATCGGAGTCAGCTAGGCTAGGAAATATTTTTATGTCCACTTTCTTCAAAAGGAGAAATGGTCACGAAAAAGTTATGGGTTTATTCGTAGGTGTCCCTTGCCCGGAAATGATGAAAGAGGACTATATACGGGAGCGCTTTGAGTTTCAGGAGAGATAGACTTAGTTTAAGTCCGAGGAAGGTTGATTCAGGCCGTAGCAAGTAGCAACGAAGAGCGACACCCTAGCAGCCGGACATTGTTAGTTAGGATATATTTGTTTTTGCCAGCCGAGAATCAACCCAGAGTTAACTATCCACAAAAGGTCACACGCCCTCCCTCCTCTTTTCGTTCTATCCAAGTTTGTAGTTGTGTTTTTCTTTTGCATGTGAACCTGCCTTTCGCTCGATCCACCGCGCAGAAATTCTACGACGTGGGGTCTATATCTTGTGCAACGAGTGCAGAGGTGGGTAGCTTCACAGGGTTAATAAAATGAATAACAAAAGCAAATAACCCTTGCATTTTTATTATTAGCGTAGGGATTCCGACACGACTCAGAACGCAACAGATATGTTTATGTTGCCGTGATTTACATATATCCGCATAAATACTTTTTTACGAACCTGAATGACGATGTGTAAAGTAAATTTCAATTAAATTTTTGTCCCGCCTTGTTCTTTTTTGTCAACACTTTGAATGGAGGATTTTGCCGAATCTATTCAGAGTCTCGCATCGGGGGGTTAAAAATATTAGTGACTCGCTGAGGACGCACAAATATCTCAGTGAGATACAGATTTCGATAGAAGAAATGGTGTGTTTAGGAAATGGGTTAGACAGATCACGCGTCATTTCATGTTCGTCGAATTCTCAGAGAACCAAATGCTGAGGACGACTTCGCAAAAAACAGAGGGTGGTACAGGAAAATACAAAGTCTGATGTAGAACTGCCTGAAGATGACTTGGGTGGTTCTAAGGTCGGCGCTTGTAGAGTACTGTGAAGAGTCAGTAGACCTTTATATATGTTTTAGGCAGCTGTTTAATATTAGACATGTTAGAACTGAGGAAATTCAATCTTACATGGATAAGTTATTGGATTTAGCGGAGAAAGCTTATGGGGAGCAAATCGTAGGGATCCTATAGTAGCATGGCAGCTTAAGATTTTTTTCATGGGTGGGGGTTAGATAATGTAGATATTAGGATGCCGGTCTTCATAAAACAAGCGAAGACACTAGAGACTGTATGAAAAGGCACTAGTGGAGAGTAAGCTGAGACTTAGGGTTGGATTTGACTTGGTTAGGAAAAACGTGCACGAACCCATGGAGGTTTGCCAAGCAAGAAGAAAGCACAATATAAAAGGTAATCTCAAGATAGGAAGGTATACCAGGGAAAGATGATTTGGTCCACCAGATATACACTACAGAATTAGGTATAGCCAAGTAGAAAGTCATATAAGACATGTGGAGAGAATTAATAGAGGCAAAAATGTAGTCATTTGCTGGGAATGCAGTGTTGAATGTAAGATTAGACGGAGTTCGATAATGTAGATATTAGGATAGCTGTCTTCAGAAAACAAGCGTAGACGCTAGATGCTGTATGTGAAAAGCGACTAGTGAAGAGCAAGTTGAAACCTAGGATTGGGTTGGACTTGGCTAGAGAACACGTTCACGAACCCATGGAGATTTCCAAGCTAGGAGAAAGCCCAATATAAAAGGTAAACTCGAGATAGGAAGATATACCACTAGATATACACTATAGAAATAGGTATAGCCAGCTAGGAAATCATAGACGAATTGTGGAGAGCGTTAATAGAGTCAGAAGTGTAGTTATCTGCAGGAAATGCAGTGGTGAAGGTCAGATTAGACGTAGTTGCAAGCTATTACTGTCAGGAAACTGAACGTCCGGTCGATAGGTGCTCACCGAGCCGAGAAAGGAATTACCGACATATGTACTTGATAATCTCGGCTCAACCAATTCAGTTAGGATTAGAATAGATAGACATTCTTATATGGCTCTGGTAGACACGGTATCATAAATATCAGTCATATATAGGAGAGTTTACAGCGCGCTGCAAACCAAACACGAATATTAAAGAAAGAGTACGTTTGCAAACTGCGTACGGTTCGCCTCAAAAAATAGATTGGCAGACACAAGTACAAGTTAAGAGAGACAGCTCACACCGCATAATTTTGTACGCAGTGAGAAACTTAAATAGAAATGTTAAAATTGGTTTGGTTTATTTTGTTTTACGGCATATCAACCTCAATGGGTTATTTAATTTTGTTTCTCAAATCTGTTTCTGGTAATATATTTCCTTCAAATTTGTATTGCTTGCAATATTTTTTTCAAAAAGGTATTGCTGATAATAGTTAATTATTTGCCCATAGCTGGGACCCTAACAGGTGCTACCACCCCTGGTCAAGGTGGACCTGGGAACACCAGCAATTAAAAGGTTGTTCCACGCTCCTCAAAACCTCTTCATCAGTGGCCTTGCTGCTGGACATAGTTTAATGTCTTATCCAGGACGCGGATATAGTTTAACGTCTTACCCAGGACGAATTAAAATGGAAACGAGACTGGCTAAAGCAAAATGGTGCTAGAATTTATTTCGATTTAGGAGAAATACGTCTAAGATGAGTATGTAGCATTAGAAGAAGGCTCCTTTCTTCCATAGCTAGGATAGCTCGTCCAATAAAGTTAATTACCCAATTCATGCCCATGTGTATGACAATAATTGGACTACGGGAAGTTAAGTTAACGAACTCTTATGAGGTGGAACAATTATAATCGGGGTTATTTAGTAACCATTGTGACGTGTCGGTAGCGAGTGCCGTAGTAAGATTAGCTGCGACGGAGAGAATACCGCGACTCAATGTCAATAATACGAAACGGTTATTTTGAGACGAGGGTGCCCGATAGTTAGGCTTAATCAGATAGTGGAAATATCTCACCCAGTAGAAGCGAAACAATCATCACGTCAAAGAGAGAATTAGAACAGGCGAACGTGCCAGAAGGATTTAGTATACATAAGCTGCTAAAGAAAAAAAATAGGGATTTATTTGCTACGAGTGACAAATTTCTTAGAACAGATACAGTGAAAATGCTTATCAAATCCAGTTGAGAAGAATTTATCAAAGTAGCGCATATGAATGAAGCTTCAGATGAAATGTTAGAGGTAGGTATTATAGATAGATCTACAAGTCCTTGGGGTTTGCCAGGGTTGCTCGTAGAAAAGAAGGCTAGTAGTAAAAGATTTTTTATGTAGATTTTACGTCGCTAAAATAAATTACTAAGAGCAATGCCCACCAACTGCCGGTTTTTGATGATATCTTAACATCTTTAGGCTATGTTAGGTACTTTTCCAAATTAGACTTAAAATCCAGATGCGGACAGGTAGAGCTCCATGAAAAAGAGAAGGAAAAAAAAAAAACAGCTTTCATGTGTTATCTGGATTTATTCGACTTTAACTATGCCATTTCTGCCAGGTATATTTTATCCAGAGACATTAACAACGCTCTGTTCTAATTAAGCGACATTTTAGTGCTTTCTTATTCTATAGAACACTATTTAGAATACATTCAGATGGTTTTCAAAAGTTTAACGAGACACAATTTGAAGTCAAAATCGTCTAAATATTTTTAATTCACAAGCATTAATTGGGATTTTAAATCAGTGCTACGGGAATTCAACCAGATAAAGTAAAAGTTATACTCTCCGCAGCCACTTCCACCATTTTCAGACAGGTTCGGAAGTTCATCGATATGTGATCCTACTACTGAAGATTTATTCCGGGATTCTTTAGCTTAGCAAAACCGTTAATTAGGGAACATGCGCGTTTTAAGTGGAATAATAAATGCCGGGAATCTTTCGATCGCTTGATAGATACAATGTCCGAATCGGTGACGCTAACGTACCGAGATCCGAATAAAAGAATAAAATATACTTTATATGGATGCAGACTTATCCATCGGTGTTTGCTTAATGCAGCAGATATACGATGACCAAATGAAAAGAGAAATGGAAAAAATAAAAATAAAACCCTGTATACTTCCTATCTCAAACTGAGTGATAAGCATAGGTGGTGGTCATCTATTAATCCTGAGGAATATTTTCATAGAAAGTTTATCAACTTTTGAGTGGTTTTCCTCTGCTTGACTCGTTTAATTTACAGAGAAAACAAGCGGTTTTTTTTTTTTTTTTTTTTTTTTTTACACAAGTGGCTATGTATGTAAAACTTTGCTTTACCAAGTTCAAAGTAGAACAACTTTGAGAACTTATTGGTTTGTGGTCTCAATACCCTTTACTTTTCAGGATTGACAAAAATGAAATCAGTTCCTTTCCTTTGTCTTAGAACGGGGGGTCGGAATATCGAAAGTGTCGTATATAACATTCATAACTTCTTGAGAAGCCCGCTATTAGCCTCGTCAGCTAGGCGTTTCCTAAGTTGGTTGAGATGTATTTTATGCGTAAACTCTGGATACTTTAATATATACCATGTTCCCAACTATTTTCGATCGTACACATCCCGAATTTTTTTTTTTCTTTGTAAATTCTGAAAACCATTTTCTCCGAGGTTATATCATCTTGGAGGCACGATGCTTGTTCTTCCAGGCTTCGTCTGTTTCGGGAGTAATTTATCGTAAACGGACCGTATCCGACGTGCGAACATCAGCTCGGCTGGTGTTTTGTTATTAGGTGTAATTCTGTATAATTGACGAAATTGTTGAAAGGCTTTTTCAGTTGATGTAGCTCTAGTTTTTTTCAAAACTCTTCAAAGTATCCACAAATCTTTGAGCCTTTCCGTTAGACCTCGGATAGTAAGGAGCGGTAGTGATGTTTTCGATCTGAAATGTTTCACAGAAGTCTCTAAATTCTTCAGATGTAAACTGACTTTCATTATCGGACATTAAGGTGTCCTCTACTCAGAATCTGGCGAACAGTTCATGTAGAAATTTTATAGTAATTTTTGTAGTTGTGATTTCGGGCCACTTCGAGAAACTGTAGACTACAATGAGGTAGTAATATCCTTCAAGAGGGCCCGTGAAGTCAATGTGAATTCTAGATAGATCCGTTTTTGGCAAGAAATTGAATTTAATAGGTGCCTTTGTTGCCGAGGCACATCCTTTACACGATTTTGCAACGTTTTCTATATCTTTATCCATGTTTTGCCAATAGACAAAGCTACATATCAATTTTCATTCTAGTAATCCCTGGATGGCCAGCGTGAAAATCTTTCAAAATATGCTTCTGCAGTGTTAATGGAATCACGACGTGTTCCCTGTATAGTAACACTTTGGCGCATATAGAGGAAGTATCCATAGTTTGCTGGACCTTTTCAAAAATTTTCACTTTTGTTTGCTTGATATACTCATGGTGGAGATCGTTTTGTCTTATTTGTACAAGCGTCACTGGAAGTTCCCTTACTGTATTACAAAGGAGAGTTTTTAATTCTCCTTCAGTTTGAAAGGAGGCGAGCACTGTATCTTCCAGTGGTTCTTTGTACTTGGGAATTAATCTTGACAATTCGTCTGCATGGCCGATTTTTTTTTATAACACGTATTTCATTTTAATGTTGTAATTTAGCAGGATTGTCCTCCATCTCTGCAGTATGTTTACTGTGTGAGTAGTCAGGCCTTTCTTTGAGTCAAAAATAGTGAGTAATGGCTTGTGGCCGGTTTGTATAGTGAAATGTCGACCGTAAATTTAGCGGTGGAACTTCGGGACTGCGAATATAATCCAAGCACCCCGCCTCAATATTGGCGTATGTCTTTCGATTTCTTTTTTTGCACAGACCGCTAGTGCGGCCCATTCGCTGTACTCTACATTTGATTTAACTTCAGTTTTTACTAATCTGTCAAGTTGCTCGTAAATTTGTTCCAACGAGACAAAAGGTACATTTCGGTTCTTTTGAACACTGGACGTCGTCTTGTAGTACAACTTATGCCATCATCTTAGTACATCTGCCTAAACTATAGGAAAAATTCCTGGATAGGCTTCTTACAGTTCTTTTTTCAGTTTTTCAGCTTCGGCATTTCAATTTATTTTTTTGCCAGTATAAATTTACAGGTAAGTCCCAAAGCTGGAATTGGGTCATCCAATTAGTGCCAAATAGGTTTTTAGTATTTTTCAGGACGAACAATTTTAATTTAAGAGTCTTCCCATTGAACGTTATATTTGTAATCAATTCTCCCTCGAATTTTATTTTTTTACCCCTGTTACTAATCTTGCAACCTTGCTAGATTTCATTATGGTTGGCTTACCAAATCTTTTCCATATTTGCAATTTTGTTATTGCCAAATCAGACCGAGTGTAGTTGAAATTCCACACTCTTTTTGAAAATTTTTTCGTGCACGAATTTCCTGGGATTAGGACCGTCTAGTTCGTATTTTTATGCAGCAATTTGTTTTATTTTTTAGATCGGCAATGCTAGCTTTTGTGTCCGACTCAGTTACATATGTAACATTATTTGTTCCGGAAAATACAGTCTTTGTACCAGTGTAGGGCACCACATCGATAACATGAGTTAGGGGACAAATTATTTTGCTTTTTCATAGTTTCGTTAGTTTTAGGAGACTGTTTGTAGCATACTTTTTTGACGTGAGCAATACCCGATTGTTCGGTATTTTTAGAATCCTGCTTTACACTGACATACTTCTGATATTCTTCAGAGAGCTGCTGTAGACTTATATTCGTCTCATTCTCGAATTTGTTTAGTATTCTTCGCCTAATTTCTGCATCTTTTTTTTTAAACTAGTCCTTGCAAGGATATCAAAAATTTGAAGTTATTCGCACTTAGCTCCGCCAGTCTAAAATAATCGCAGTACTTGTTTACTACTGACGAAAAGGTGGTGTAATTTTTCCATTCGACTAGTTAGACATTTCCATCTCTTATGGAAAAGATATGTCTGGACTGTAAAGCTCCATGAGTAATTCCACTGCTTCGGTGAATATCAACTCGATAGTCTTCCGGAGCAGAATTTACGAATCTTGTGTGCTCAGTTGTGCCAATGTCACCAGAAGAAGTCCCTCCAATTTGCACAATCTGTAGTATGTAAGTCCTCATATCTCCTTGAGTATGACGCAAAGATTGTTTTCCTCGGCGGGTATGAAAATTTTTCTAACGCGCTCCAAATGGTGTTTAGCGAAAAATATTCGATTTCGATGGGGTTAATACAGCTAGTCAGTTCCAAAACTTGCTTTTGAAATTCGATCTCTTGCTTTTCCTTCTGGGTTTGTAGAAATAAATTTTCCATTTTTTTCCTGTTGAGAGAGCAGTTGTTTTGCCACTTCTCTTCCAGTCTTTCTGGACCTATAATTACTGTGCATTCTCGTACTTTACAAGATCTAATACTTTTGAAATCCATGATAAGTGTATTTTTTTTTTCAGTTTTACTTTTGTTTTTTTCCAGATACTTTTCAAATGAAAGAACTGTGACGAAAAACAAATAAAAAAAAATTCTCGTAGATCGAATGTTAAAACAAATTGGGAATTACACGTAGTTATTTTACGAAAATTCGTTTGCCCGTGTTTTAGGATAGTTCCTTTTTAATGCTGGTGGTCTTTGCAAATTCCCGTCTCCAAGTTGTGGCCTGTTAGAGGCCAAAAAGAAAGAAGATAGATTGAAAAGAACTTTCGCAGTTTAGTATTTATGAAAAAGGAAGAGTTCATTCTAATGTAGGTAGGTCACCATAACAAAATCCAGTTTTGTGATTCGTGCATTGCAAGCAAAAACAACATCTTAGATTATTTACAATTTAAGGATAACACGAGTGCAGACTTACTGATAGATGCGCCCAGAGATAATTTAATAAAGCAAGTCGAAGTAGATAATAGGATATATGAGGTTAACGCTATTAATTCGAATAACTTCGAGCCACGGCACATTGCTACTTATAGAGAAGACTTACATCTCCCCAAGAGAAAGCTCCACATACTCAATTAATGAGCAGGAGGCAGATTAAGATATTTTAGAACGGGAGCGTAGAATTCAAAAGGGTATGGCTAGCAAATTAGAGAACAAATACATTCTGCTGAACGAAGTTTTGTATTATTTATCTCAACCAGCCACCGAACCGAAGGCTTTACATTCCATCATACTTTAGGAAGAATGTCCTTGTGCAGTACCATGATGATAATAGCCACATGGAAACGGAGAAGGCGTTCCAAGCGATCAAACTAAGATATTTCTGGCCATTTCTGTTTAGAGAATTTGCGAAAGCTCCAAGTTCGTATACAGGAGATCGATATGCCGCATTCTCTTTTCGTTAAGATAATCTTAGATATTTCCGGATCTTACCCATAAACACTATCAGGAAAGCAGAACATAGTAACCTTCATTGATATGTACTCAGGATGGTCAGAAGAATTTGCAGTCCAAAATAAGAAGTCTCAGACTATCGCCCACTTATTAGTAGCGAAATATTCCTTAGATTTGGCGCTCAAATTTAATTAGTAAGAGATAGCGGTATTGAGAATATTTATAAAGTTATGAAAGAGATACTAGAAGGGTTAACTATACACCACATGACGGCGTTGTTCTACCACTCACAAAACAATTGTAAGCTAGAACGTTTGCATAGGACGTTGTAAGATATTCCATAAAAAAAGTAGTAATAACAATAGAACATGGGATTTATATATTAACCAAATGCTCGCGGCAACTAGATTTAACGAGCTAACAAAATAGTCACCGTTCTATTTAATTTATAAGATGGACGTCGTTCTGTAGCTAGATGATATCTTAAAACAACGTCATCCTTATTATGGCGATGAACACCACAAAATTGCACTTCCGGAAAAATACCGCGCATTTACACAAGGAATTATTTTAAGAATGCGAGGAAAAGACAGATAGAAAGATCTAACAACTAGCGATATACACTTTAAAGTAGGTGAATTAGTCTATCATAGAAATGAACAAGAGCCGGGCAAACTATACATGGCCGGAGTGACACGTGTGCAGGGCATGCTCATAGTAATGGATTGTCTTTGTCTGAGTTTTGTATATATATGTCCTTGAATAAAATTGAACTAATTAAACAGAGGGTCTCAAGTATTCAGACGCGTCGATATGTCTCCCACATACGCGGAGGGACGCTGAGTCAACAAGCTATATGCGTGGCTGTCAGTCCTACTACTGCCTTTTAGAATCCGAACTGTCAGGGTTAATAAAACGAACACCAAAATTAAATGATTCCCTTCGTTGCTACTGTTTTTATTAATAACGTGGGCATCCCGAGACGACCGTGAACATAACTCTAGCCCATCAGAGAAACAGTAAGAAAACTAAATGGGAATTTTTTTTTAAACTCCATTGGTTTGTTCACAACCAACCGCTATATTCACCTGACGTTTCAACAACCAATTATCGCCTTTTTTGATCGCTACAAAACACATTGATGGTGAAATACTTCTGTAGTATATATATATATATATATATATATATATATATATATATATATATATATATATATATATAGTGAGAACTATTAAGTTTTCCCATCAAACGGAATTTTACTCAAATGGTATCGATTAACTTCAGCAAAAGTGAAATCAAATAGTTGCTCGTAATAATGAACATAAATGTACTTTACATTTTGACGAATAAAGTTAATAAATCAAAACATATTTGATCTATAACCAATGTCTCCCAAAATGGGAGATAGTGCTCCCATGTGGGCTCTGTTATGTTGAAAGGGATCACTCGGAGGTTTTTTTTTTTAATTTCATTTGCAGGGCGGTTAAAATACTTAGGTTGCCACGGGCATGTATCCATTTTTTCAGATTTTCAAATATTATTCAATATTGGCTACAAATGGAAATTTCTGAAAGTGATGTGGGACAGCTATCAATTTTTACTTCATTGCTTTTTCAACTTCTTATGTGGCTGAATGTGGTTTCAACGCAGTTACTGAGCTTCTTACTAAACAAAATACCGCCTGCAAATTACAAAACAAGGTGATTGACGATTACTTCCAAGAAGTATGGGACATAGATTAAGAGCCTCAGCCAGTAAGCACCAAAGTCAACTATCACGTTGAAAACATTGAGATAAGCTATCAAAGGAACCTAGAGTGAGAACCGTAGCCAGTAAGCACCAAAGTCAACCATCACAGTGAAAACATTGAGACACGCTATCAAGTAAAAGATTTTTTTTTAGGATTTTAATCATTAGCATGTATAATAGAACCGAAAATAATATTAAAATTATTTTTGCACTGATACCTAACTGTTATCTTGCTTTGAAAGATGAATTCAGTATAATATTCCAATTTTAATTTGACACAAGATCGTTGACAAAAAGTTTGTGACCAAAGTGGGCGCTGGTTCAGAAAAGGTTGGTCAACGCTATCTATGACTCAACCTCATATATCGGATTTAAGTCAAATATATTAAGATGTAAACTGATTATATTAAAAGATTTGCACGAAATTTGGGGCGGGGGGCAAAAATTATTATGCTTTAGATGCAATGTAATATGCAAATTAATGGTTTCAAAAAAATCATTTTTACAGTTTAATCATTTATAGAAACCCATTAATATCACTTATTCTTAAAGCAAAAATAATAGAATAACCTTAATTATTAAACCTAATAATAATGAATATTTTTTTTAATTCTATGATTCATACCGGTTTCTTTTTAGAAGCCCATATGAATTATAGGATCATACAATGCATATAAAATTATTGATGATAACTTATATTTCAAACTTTCTTATTTATAACGAGATCAAAAAAATATCTGCGAGAAAATGTATACGATGTTCCTTCAAAATGTTCTAAAATTTATCCGGAAGAATCTGGAGAAACATAATAGTTTTTCGATATAGATCCCCTTGACATCAATACCCTTGTTCCATCGATGCTTATGCATTGCACTCCCATCACGAAAGAAATTGGCCTACTGGTCGTCCAAAATCTCTTCGATAACGCATATGATCCCATCGTTGTTTCCAAAATGGGGACCACGCAAGTGGAATTTAAGTTTAAGAGAAGAACTCAGGTGAGTAAGGAGGATGTGGTAGCAATTCAAAGCCACAGTTGGCTGCTTCAGATATTGTAACCCAAGCAGTGTGAATAAGCATGTTATCTTGGAACAAGTGTACAACTTTCTTCAGCTTTTTTTCTACATTTCGATTTGATTCCTCCCTTCAGTTGTCTTAATTCTGATGCATAGTTATGTCTATTAATAACTTTCCATTTTCCCGAGAGTCTATCATTCCTACGGCTTCAGAATAAAAAAAAAATCATAAGTAATCAACTTGCAATCAGACGTTGCCAGCTTGAAATTCGCCCGGTGTAAGGAACAAGATGGTTTCCACTGTTTGCATTGAATGTTCCATTCAAGTTCGAAGTGATGGATACGGTATTCATTCATCATTACGAATCTGCAGTGCAAATTACCAGAGTCATGTTGGAAGCGAGTCAGATGTGCCCTGGCAATATCGACCCTTTTCAGCTTCTGCTCAGGTGTCAGCATTCTTGGGATACATCTTGCAGACAGCAACAAGATCTCAGTTAAAACAGCATAGACCAAATCAAAACTAATGTCGACGGACTAAGCTATCTGCTCGACAGTAAGACGTCTGTAATCCAAAACTATACGGTTAATCAACTTGTTCATCAGTGTTTGAGATTTTTGGACGACGTGACCGAGGTTTAACTTCTGGATTGTTCCTGCCCCGATTGAATTCCACAATGCACTTCTTCACAGAAGAAAAAGAAAAGTCCGTCGTATGTGTCTATAGCATAGCTTTCTTTTGAAGATACTTTATGACTGCTCGTTCTTCAGCTTTGTAGATTTTTAGATTTCCCGCACACTTCTCATATTTTAACAGACCTCACCTGAATAGAAATTAAGACGTAAATCTCAATTATTTTTTCTAGTCTTATAAGAAGTTGTTATGTGTTGTCACAACAGAAATGTTTAATTATAGCTTTTCTTTCTGTGTGAGGCGCAGCAGTTTTTGAACGCCTCTCGTATTCAACGAACGCAACATCTTATGTACCAGAATAAAAAGAAGTTATCTATTATGCTTACATTCTAATTCTGACTATTTAATATACTATCATCTTCCGTCTTTGCATCATTGATTTTTTTAACCTCTTCTTTCATTCTTACGACTATAATATTGCCTTACATCAGTTTTTTTTATTTCTTCACAGAGACGAATTCACCCCAACAAGAAGATAATGCCAATAATACGTAAGGGGGTCCACTGACAGAGAAATTAATTGAAAAAAATTTAGAAGGAATCTGAAATCATATCCGAAACAGGAAACAAGAGATAAATTTCTATTCCTTCTAAAGACCTGGGAGGATTTAGAACTGGACGATAAGAGAGTTTTTGATATTAATTTATATTTTTAATTGCGTATCATTTAATGATGAACTATAAATTTACTGTTGGTCTAATAGCTGCCGAAAAATACGACAATATTTTTAATATGGTGTCTCTGAATTGTTTTTTTTTCTCTTTCTTTGTTTAGCTGTGGACTATTCAGCTTTGTTGAATGGGGAAAAATCATTTTCTTGCATGGCCGTTCTCTTTAGATTAAAGCTTCTTGGCTGTGTCCTCTATCATTAAAGAACGCCTTGCCTAAGAATTTACCATAATTGTCTGCATTTATCTTGACAATATCATTGAATTTGAAGGGACCTATAATTTTACTGTCTAGAATACCTGCTCCAAACATTACTATCGCTTTCCTATTGTCTACTGAGTCGGTTTGTTTGACTATTTCCATGAAAGATTCAACCACTAACCCAGCCATCAGATCCATCCAATATAGCACTTTATTCATCGCTAATAATTAATCTCATTAAATTAATTTCATATGCATATTCACCTATTATGAGGAATTGTCATTGTATTGTTCAAATAGACGAGATATTTAGCGAATGTTCTTCATATTCTATAGATCTTTACTGATTTCATAAGATTTTCGCATATGTCCTACTCAATACAACTTTCTTAATTAATAAAATTGAATTTTTACACAGATCTCTTTTTGTGAATTTCATAAAGCCAGATTAATATTTACGTGCTTATCTTGTCTAGTTTAATTTCATTTATTATTGGTTTAGTTGATAATCTGAGTCGTTTCACATACGTTATAGATTAACGCAGCGAGGCAGAGATTTGACTAGCGACAAAAACCAGCCAGAATTTAATGCGGGTTTAATGATTGCGTTTTAGAATTGTAGTATCAGATGACACCCAAATTCTAATGGTGTTTTGGGGTATTTCAAGGTCGTCTTATACTCAGAAACACACACACACACACACACATGCATACACACACACACACACATACACACACACACACACACACATATATATATACATATATATATATATATATATATATATATATATATATATATATATATGGAGTATATATAGCGTCTTGGATTGAGGAATTCCAGCCGAATCCATTACATTCAGTTACGTGGTACTACACTTGGCAAAGGTATGAATTCTTTTCTACTCCCTCCAGGTATGGATAAATAAATGCCTTGGATGGCAACTGGTCGAGGATGAGGACAATTTTGAATTCAAAGTCTGCGTAGGGTCGTTGGGTGACCTGGTGGCACGCAATGCACAAGGTCATTCAGCCCTTAAAATTGTGTGAATGGTTCTGCACAAAACCTTCACCACAATAATCAAATCTCCTGTGCTGGTGTCAGTTCCTAGGAACTGATCACCTTGTCAATCATACATCGAAAAGTCGACGGGAGACTCGACTATATATATGTATATATATATATATATATATATATATATATATATATATATATATAGTTTAATGATATGCTATATTGATGAAGAAAAGGGTGCAACATGAGAAATAGATCATATGTAAATATAACCAACGCTCGAAAAAAAAATAAACAGGGACCCTACATGAAAAAATACATGTTCAACATTTTTTTATATAGATGTTTCATATCATTGAATTTGAGAGACAAGGAAAGTGGAAGTTCACTATCTTCAATTTTCCTCTTGTTCTTCATTTATGTGACCTAAGAAGAAAGTGTAGAAACTCTCCAGACTGATTAATGTGCTCATCAAATTCGTCCTGTTATGCATTTTATTTCAAAATAAGATACGTTTTGTTAGTTGGGTAGACTGTTGTCAGCTAATGTTCATTTTATATTTAAGTTCATTTCGATTTTCCAGGAAACAAAGGTCAGGTGGACAAGAGTAAGATTTTTTCTGTTATCTTATATAGATGCGGGGAACTGTCTATGTATCTATGTATGTATCTCTCTCTCTCTCTCTCTCTCTCTATATATATATATATATATATATATATATATATATATATATATATACTTTCGGCTTGACTCGATTCGTTCCTCTCTCTTGAGAGGCGTAGTATAAATAGTATTAGTAAGAGTTCATTCTGTAGTTATAGGTAAGGGACCAGATAATATATATCTATATCGATATCTATATATATATATCTATATATATATATATATATATATATAAATAAAAGTGAACATAGAGTTGACACTGAGAAGGCGTACAGTCTATTTGGCATATTTTTACCGCCATAATAGAATACCCACAATGCTGTTATTTTAACCCGTATATATATATAAATAGCCGAGAAAAGGTTAGCATATGTGGCCTGACGATTGCATATATTATGAAACAGACTGTCGCCCTAAGTGTTGACTTTATGTTCACTTTTATATTTACACACGCTCTATCTCTGATATTGAGCATTTTATCCCATAAATATAGCACACCTTAAGACTATATTTTCTCTCTCTCTATATATATATATATATATATATATATATGTGTGTGTGTGTGTGTGTGTGTATGTTTGTGGCTGCGTGCGTGCATCGAGCTGTTCATTTCATATACTAATTGAACTCTTCAATGACATTTCTTGAACAGAAAATTTAAAAGGCGAATGCACTTTTCAGGTGAGCTAACGTTATGCAATATATAAACATATACTCATGTACGTCTGAAATTACAATATAAGTGGAAAAAAAACCTTTAAAATCATTAAGGAAAATCAGTTGCTTTATTCAAAGTTAAAAGCATTTTCGAGAAAATAAAAAAAAATCTTTGTGTTGCATTTTACACAGATCATGAGAACTATTTTGTAAATATACTACACTATTTGTAAGTGATTTTTAATTCATTTGCATGTCTCGCGTTCATACGCCCACAGATAATGTGAAAAAAATGCAATATAATATATGAAATCTCAGAAAGCATTAAAAAAATTAATACTTTGCAACAATGAAAAGTCAATAATTTTAACTTTTTCTCTTCGCATAACGATACGTACAGTAAAATAATTGTTAAACGCGATATTTGAATTTTATACGATGTTCATCACTCAAATTTAAGTAAACACTTAAAATTATGTGAGATACGATATATTTCATTTTAGAAGC
>CAHIKZ030001713.1:1927500-2070000 GCA_903632075.3 Acanthosepion pharaonis
TTACTCCGTAATAAAAGAAGACAACAAATTCAAAATGGAGTTTCAAATGGGCGTAGAGATGCAAGTACAGCACAATACACCGGCTGAAACTTAAAAATGACAGCAAAGACGAATGCAACCGACCAGATACAGAAGCGATGGCAAGATAAACCGCTTCATGGCCAATACCCTGCCCGTACCAAACAAGCTGACGTAGACAAAAGCCGTCCCCATCATTGGCTACGTAGTGCAGGGTTGAAAGCTGAAACTGAAGGTTTTATCCTTGCTGCATAGAACCAATGCTTGCTAACTAGGAATTATCAAGCACATATACTAAAATATTGTGTTAGCCCAAAATGCAGATTCTGTGATAAATATCCAGAAACAATTGATCATCTTGTATCAGGTTGTACGATATTGGCACCCACTGAATATAAAACCCGAAGAGTGGGCCAATATCTGCACTGGAAAATCTGCAACTTCTACGAGAAGAAAACTGAAAGAAACTGGTATAAACACCACCCAGACCCGGTTACGGAGATAGGACCTGATACAATTCTATTGGACTACACAATACACACTGACAGAACAATCAAAGCCAACCGCCCAGAAATTGTTATTAAAGACCACAAACAAAAACGGTGCCTCCTTTTTGATATGGCGGTCCCTTCTGACTGCAATGTATCTTTGAAGATATTCAAAAAGCTGTCAAAATACAAGGACCTTGAAATGAAAATGTGGCATATGGGAACATCAACAATCCCTGTTGTAGTTGGAACCCTAGGACTGGTTGGAAAAAATTGCAGTAGACAAATTGAAGTGATTCCTGGAAGTCCATGTCTCAAGGAGATACAAAAAATTGTTCTGACAAGTACAGCCCACACTTTACGAAGGGCTGTATCTATGTAATTTTTGTTTTTTTCAGTGGAAAGTGTCATGATGCCATTTCTAACCTTAGGTCACTGGGCGGGACCCGGAAAGAAATGTGTAAACGCCAGAAATCAAAGAAAATAATAATAATAATAATAATAATAATAATAATAATAATAATAATAATGTTAAAATAGATCCTCGAAAACTACCAAAATACAAGTATCTTGAAGCAGAAATCTAAGAAAAATGAGGGCATCAACAATTCCAGGTGTAGTTTCAAAATTGTTTCGAAAAGACTCCGATAAAAAACATTGACGCGATTCTTGATAGCCCATTTATTTTTATTTCATTAAAAAAAATGTATTCACATCCCACCCACTACGAAGAGCTTTATTAATATATAATATGTGTGGCATTTTTTTCTTTTTATATTTATTACAAAAATGGTCAGTGGAAAATTCCTTGTACCTATTTCTAAACTTTCCTTTCTGCTTGGAACCCGGAAGGAACGGAAGGAAATAGGTATGCGCATAAATGGATGGATTACCAAAGATCTGATATGCTAACTCATAGATTTTGGGGAAAAATTCAAATGTTCAGTATAGGAGAAAATATTACTCATGAATAGGATGAGTGATTTGGAAGATGCGTTTGTATTCACATCATGGTTATAATGACCATGTGATGATAAACAGATGATAATGGATTACGAGTATGAAAAGAATGAACCGACAGTAAAACTCTTGCTTCTCATTCGATGATTTCTGAAGCTGTTATAAAAGTTGTATAACGCTCGTAGTTCTATTTAATAATACACTGGAACAAAATATTGAGATACATGTATTGATAATACGGTAATAGAGAATACCGTCGTTCAGTGAGTAAATGTTTACGACTCAAATTTATTATGACCCACTTTGCAACGACCGTTCTTATTGGCAGACTGTCACCTCATAGTGGATGCAAGGGTTCATGTTCAAGTATTAGTGTAGAAAATGTCGATCATCATTCTGCACAATAGAGTCGTTGTCCACAACACAAACAACACATTTAAGCATACAACAAATAATATTCACAAGGGGTTACCACTTAAGCTACTGACCCGATTTGACATTAATTAACTTCGGTGACTGTAAGAAAACCTGTATTTCTACTTTATTTGGCTGTATGACTCTAGACCTGGGTGCAGCAATCATCATATGGACAGTGATTGTAAATAATTAGTCCTTTCCATTGTAAAATGGATACAACAAGAAATTCCTGGACTTGTTAGGAAAATCCGCAAGGTGTTCCCCATGCATGTTGCACTAATATCTGACTACAACATAATTTACATGAATACATCAGATTGTGGGAAGTGATAATAAGTTTGGCTGTCAAAGGTGAACGAAGATGTCAACGGGGAACTAAGAACCACTGTAGTAGTCAGCAACACAAATGGTTAGTGGTGGAAGGGAACTGGAATGGAAAGTACATATTATGACGAGAAAGTCACGGGGAAAATATACACAACTGTTGGTTATGCAGTTGTAGGAACAATTCTGAACCGAAGTATTGACCAACCATGAAGTCGCCCAGTGATCGTTGAAGCACGCCGATTTGAAAAGGGGACTAAGACTGAATTCATGCGTACGAAACCTTTAAGAAGAAACCTGGACCACACTAAAATTTGCATAATTTCTCGAGTATTTGAAGAGAAACAAATTATGTGTCATATTCAATCAGTCGGTGCAAAGTGCTGACAGAGAGATTGTACAAAAGACGACATGACAGTGTTTTCTTCATAATTCACTGGCTCTTGTGCATAGCGTATATTTACAACGTGTCCTAGAAATTTTACGAGATGGTACCATTGGCAGCAAGAAATGTAGAAGGCAATCTTAAGATAGTCAGGTACTATGTCTTTTTAACAAATCTAGTGGAAAACTGAAGACTAGAGATATTCTTTCAGGACACAACTGAAAATGAATGCCATATACATTTGATGCGACCATACCTGCTGACTACAGTATAGCAGCAAATCAAATAGAAATGGTCATCAAATACATTAATCCGTCAGATTGTTGAAAATGAGGGAGAACACTGTTAATCGTCCTCGGCTCCATCCCATTGACGTTTAAAGCATATGTCAACTAATTTGGTGTAAAATAACCTTTTCAAAACTAAAAAAAAATCTACATTATTGTGTAGAGCAACCATAGATAAAAACATACTCTCGGTCTGATGTCCGTGTCGTATTGTACTTGGTAGTCAACAACAGTACCATGATACATTCAGATAATAATAATAATAATAATAATAATAATAATAATAATAATAATAATAATGAACATTACCAATCCCTGTTGTAGTTGAAGCTCTTGGGTTGGCTGGAAAAGATTCCAGTAGACTCATTGAAGCGATTCCTAGAATCCCATGCCTTAAAGAAATACAAAAAACTGTTCTCACGGGTACAGTCCACGCCTTACGAAAGGCTTTATCTATGTAAAATATGAGTGTGTGTGTTTTAATTGGTTAGTGCAAAATATCATGATGCCATTTCTGATCTTAGGCCTCTGGGTGGAACCCGGAAATAAATGTGCACACACCAGAAATCAAAGGAAATATAATAATAGTAATAATAATAATGATGATGATGATGATGATGATGATGATGATGAACGTTGTTCAAATTTAAATCTTTTCTCAAATGGCTCAGTCAAATTAAACAAGTGAATAAAAAGGCAGAAAATATGAAAATATTGGTCAATTGCCAAATTAATAATAAAAGCTTCAAAAAAGTGGACTTTATTTTCTGAGCGCTGTGTACGGTAATGAAGCTACGAGATTATTAGTAAAACCCTTATTTTCAAACTTGGGGCAAGTTTCCCCACAGACACAGCGCCGCAAGTCTAATGCTATTCGATTGTTATTTGCTAAGCAAAAAACAAGCTAGATTATTTACTTCCACGTTTACAACTAGGAAACGCCATGTTTCATACACCGAATCAAGCCGATCTGATTTACGTCCTATTCCCATTGTTTCAGGAATAGAAAGTTATGCCATGTGGATGCTTCCCTGAACAAGAAATCTTAGATCAATCAAAGATTAAGATTTGCCTGATAAAGTAACTGTCAGGGTTTCAATACTCGGTAGTGGAGGAGCCCTGCTGATGAGTCCCAAATATAGGACGAAACGGCCGTCCAGTGTTTTCTGCATTCTCTTGGGGTTTCTTCTAGACTCGATGAATTACTTAATTATACTTATCTCAAATCCTCCTAATAATTTCAATCACCCCTCATATATATATATATATATATATATATATATATATATATATATATATATATATATATATATATATATATATAATGGATAGAGCTGTGAACATTGCATCTAATATTATTATTACGAGTATAAACTCAGATTTTTTCTTCAAGTTTTATCAATTTTTGTGAGTTATTTAAAATCAAAACCTATTTTGGATCGTATGAATATTAATTCTTGCAAATCTATATTGCATTACTAACTTTTGGGAAAAACAATGATTTTTCCAAATACAGGTCCAACTATTTAACATCTAGCTGACGGAAGAAAATGTAATCTTACCTTTCTCAACGAGATCTGCGTATAAGTGAATGTAACAGACAAGACTGGAATTCGAGTTCGGCTCTACGATTTCATATTGCTGGAAGTTTTTTTTTTCTTTACGCCATCCGCATATCCATTCACTCGCTATAACGTTTTACTAAGTTTGAGTGTGTATTTGAGAAACTTTCCATAATAACTTTATTATATAAAAGTGGAAACTCAAGTTAGTAATTCGTTTGTAAGAATCTCGTCGTAAATTCATTCGAATTATTGAAAAAAGTAAATCAAATTTAGTCTTTTCCTGTCTATATTTCCTCTTCATTGATCGCCATATCTTGCCAAGCGGTCAATCTTGTATGTCATAGTACTTAGTTGAGAATAATTCTGCTTGTAGAAGAAAATGGTACGTTTGATCAAATTACGTTTCCGAAATAACTTTGAGCTTCGAGACGTGGAATTTACTTATGGCCAGTGATAAAGTTAATCGCAAACTTGCTGGCAGATTCAAAAGGTCAATTTCACTTGGCAATAAATCTTCGCGTTATCTCATCATTTCACGATACCACGCAGAATTTGACTTTAAAACCAGACTTTCCATTAGCTAATTTTGCTTCTTCAAAATACTTGCATATTCGAAAACTGCATAGCCAGAAATCCTCAAATTTGAGTTTTCAAATGATTCGCATTTCCATTCTCAAGAATTTTGCCCCTGTCCTTTTAGTTTCTCTGCAACAAGAACTAAGTCTAAGAGTTACCAAATGCCAATACTTAACCCCATAGAAGTGATGCCAAAATACAAGAGCACTGAAGAGGAAATCTAAAAATTGTGACACATAAAGCCACGAAGAAATCCAATTCTAGTTGAAGCTCTGCGATTGATTGGGAATTATTCTGATAGAGACATTGGAATTATTTCTGGCAGCACATGCTTAAAGAAATACAGAAAATTACGAGTACAGCATTTACCATTCGAAGTTCTTTACGGAAAGAAATGAGTATAAACCAGAAAAAAAGGACATAAAACAAACACAACAACAACAACAATAATTAAATAATAATAATAATAATAATGGAGGGATACTAAAAGAAATCTGCATAAACGTCAACAGAACCTGGTTAAAAATAGGATCTGTAAAAATGTTAGACATATATCATTCAAATCTAATCGTCTAGACATCATGTTCAAACACGAGAAAAACAGAATTGACATGGCATTTTCTGCAGAAAATGCCATGTCAATAAGAACGTACATTCTGTTCTTTATGTATGTAAAATGTTTTTTTCGAAATTTGGTTGTTTAATTATTATTATTATTATTATTATTATTATTATTTAAAAAAATCTGTTTAGTGGAAAAAGTCATGATGACATTTCTGACTTGAAATTAAGCAGAGCGTACCCAATTCTCTCCCTATCAAATTACGACGATGCAGTCATCAATATCTTATCTATCTTAAGGAAAATATTCAGTCACTGATAATGAATGAGACGAAAGAAAAAAAGACATAAAATAAACTTAAAATTTGCAAACTTATTCCATTATTTTGACTTGGATGTGCAACTTATTGCAAAATTAAAACAAAGATACAATAAAAAGGCTATAAAAATATATATTAGGGACGTGCCGTCTAGGTAGGATGTGCTGCCCTGAATAAAATAGATCAGCAGCTACATATCTCTTATATGTACAATACGCACATAATCGAACAATATTATGAAGGATACTTTGATTATTATGCATAAAGTGCAAAACATTTAACATCTTTTTAGATTTGCTGCATAAAGAACATACGATGCTTAATGTAAGTAATTACTGACGTCACCTGCAGTTAAATAGAATGCGATAGATAAATTGTCATCTACATTTCGCAAAAAATGAAAATAACTCTGCCATCTCATTTTAGCAGATATATGTACCAAAATTACACAAAATGTCTAGAAATATCAAAGAGTAAATATGTTCAATAAAATCGCCATTGGCTTCAACCACAGCCTCCCGAAGACTTCAGAATCTCCTGCATCTTTCTGGAAGGTCTACTGCTTTAAGTTGGTAAATGCCTTCAATCCATTTTTGATATTGGAATGAGTTTTCATGGTGTCCCGCTTAACTTTAGTCGACTCAAAATAATCAATGAATTCTGAGTTAGGTGGCCAGATGTAAGAGATGATGTGGTCGCAAAATTGTCTGACAGCCATGAGTGTTCTCTTGCTTGTGAGTCATGGTGCAAAGCCCAATTGATATACATAGGGTCTTCCAGCAGCCACCGTCTTGAGACAGGACAAAACTACCTCCTCAAACACTTAATGTAAGGTTCCGTGTTGAGTATGAGGACACAAACAACAAATGTCGCAGTTCCTTTCTTATCAGAAAGATCTGAGTGAAATGTCCGATCTGCCGTGACTTTGTAATCACCATTACACTCTTCCAACTCTTTCCGAAACCTCTGCTCTGTCCTCAGATTCATACGCAAACGCTCTAAAATGTTCGTATTGGAGATTCCGGCGCAAATAACAAGAAGTACAGAATGCCGTTTCCATATTTCTGGCTGAGTGAATTACGTCATGGTGCTATTTTTCTTACAGGCAGTGCAGACTGATCGCCCTATATTGCGCAGACGACAAAATCGAGAACAAACAAACAAGCATGCTTGAAAGAAAAAAAAAATATAAGATGGCGACATTTACCCATCGCGCCTTATATATATATATATATATATATATATATATATATATATATATATATATATATATATAATAATATAATAAAGGCTTAAACACTAATATTCCACGGTCATAATTTATTCCATTGGACCTGTAAATAAGATCCAATTCATCAGACCTACAACATATTCTTACTCTGTCCTGGACATAGAGTGTGTGTGTGTGTGTGTGTGTGTGTGTGTGTGTGTGTGTGTGTGTGAATATACATGTATAAATTTAGCTGTATCGAATCTGAAATTTTTAAAATGTTGTTTCCCCGGGATGTTATCAGTTTCCTTCGAGAGATCTGCCATTATATTATGCTATAACCTGATTACAGACAATATTTCTAACTATTTGAATGCGCAGACACTCTCAGGGAAGTTTTTTTAAATTATTTTTTGTTGCAATATCAATAGAGCTTTTTCTTGCCTGAGGCTGGATATTGAAAGCACCTTGAAAGCACCTTGAAAGCACCTTGGTGACTCAGAAAAAATTAAAACAATGCTTCGGTCGATTTCCTTCATGGTAAGGATGATTTCATTATTCGGTCGAATTAGCTCGGCCATTCGCGAGTCTGTCATCCCTACCATCACGAGACTGCATCAAGATCGGAAAGTCATTAGAGGTCATTCTCTGCCATAAGAGAACTGGTCAATGTCAGTGGTTACGGGGCGACCAACCCGTCTGCCTTCATGGTTAGCTGTCTAGTGCATTAGATCACTCGCAGTTGAACCATCCCTTGTATATTTTTACGATGTTACGTGAACGCTGAATGCGCTTAGCATGACAATCCTGGCGAACAAGACAAGAACTCAGGGATAAGGATGATAAGAAAATTCTATCTGAAGAAAAGAAAATCTAATGTTTTCTTCTGGTTCTGCTTTTCACTTGTATTTCTTGTTATAAACCATATGTTCATGAGTTGCTTTTTTATACGATAATACGTTGTGTCAATCCATTGAAAAGAAACTGTTTCTTTTGCACAATTACATTTTTACCTGAATGAACACATAAAGCAACGTTAAAATGAAAAATGCACATTTGTATCCCGAAATAAAATGGATCAGCTCTCAGAATATAGACCAGAGAGACATAATCAAAAACTACAAGTTGCAGGAACATATGAAAGTCCATATTTAAAGGAATACCTGTATAAATAACGATATTTTCTTGATGCAATAAATTTCAAAGAACTTTTACACACTGTATTGAGGACAAGAAGACATGCTTACAGGCAAAAGCTCACACGTGTTCTTCTATGTCGATTGAGATTATGGCCCTCTACGGCTTCCTGTTTTAATACAGTTTTGCTGTCTCTTCTAAACGTTTCTCCGCCAACCATTTACTCAAACACATTAAGTTGTTTAAGCGTTGTTTTCCTCTGTCCGTATTGCCATCAATCTGTCCTGACAGATTTTCAAAACACTCTTTCCTCAGGATGTGCCTTATAAATTTCAATCGTCTCTTCCTGATGTTATATATACGTGTTTTTTTGCTTCTATTTTCTCTAAAACTTTGTTATTACTCACGTGTTTGGTGTATGGTATTCTCAGCATCATTCTAGAAAACCACATTTCTGTTGCTTCAAGTCCCTTCTTCATCTTTGAGCATCCAACATAGAGTTGAACATGTGAAGAACAGCGATCATCAAACTGTAATTCAGCCACTAATTGACCATGCAATTTTTTATTGTCATTGCAAAGCTAAGTTTGACTGGAAATTGTAGTCCCTTATAACTGAACGAATCATATGTAGGGATCAAGAGTATTCTTGTTATATAGACATCTTCTATATCTAGAAAGAATTGTTACTTTCATAACATGAGGCATCATTCTTTTTATTATAAGTCTTGTGCCGTTGATGAGATTTGAAGGACCAAGATTTCGTAGTAGCATTATTGAGAGCCAATTTTCATATCTAGTCTATGTGACTGTAATCCGGATAACTCAAGAAAATTAAGGAATTCTATTAGTTAATTGACTGCATCCAATTGGTTAATAAAAGTGTCAGCAGATTTATAGGATTGACATTTTCAAAAGTTATAATCAATTGAATTGACTATGGTAGTATTTGGTGTTGTAAATGCTCTCTAAAACAACCGTTAACCATTTTGGTAACGAGCATTGATATATGGAAATACGTAGGCAATTAACTCCAAAGATGATGTTAGTAAAGTACATATGATTGATCGATCAATGAAACTCTCACTGTCAATTGGAACATTCCAATCTCTCAGAATTAGCAAATTAATTTGATGTTATATCTACATACCGGTATGTTCTCATAGTTGTTAATTTTTGGAACTTTACATGTTTCCATAACATAGATGATTTCATTGAAGCTAGAATTTTATCTGCTCCATTCTCTTTGGTATGATAGGGAGGATTTGTCTAAAGTCACCAGAGAGAAGCACAGGTATTCCGCCCATCAGAGAATCAGTGTTCCCAATGTCCCTTATTTTCTTATCCAAAGTTTGAAAAGCTCTCTTATGATTCATAGTGCATTCATCTCAAACAATCAAGTACCATGTGCAATTCGAGAATTCATTGGGATATTGCACATAGGTTTTTTTTATTTCTGTTCAGTTCCAGTAAACGTTCGAATGTTGAATGTGATGTCCTACCCCCAGGTAATAATATAGCAGATATCTTTGATGAAGCAAATGCAAGTGCAAAACGTATTTGACTTATTATCTTGATCAGAATCTGGTAACAAATGTTTTCATGACCCACCAGTTGAATCTAAGAAGAATATTTCACCTTTCTTGTATCTAACAACATCTTTGAATGTGTCGTAAACTATTTTCTGGTCAGATAGAAGGTTTGTCACATTTTCATCTATGTTGCTTAGAAATGAAGACATATCAAATGCAGTTATCCTGACTAATTCTAATCTTAACTCATTTTCATTTCCTCTAGCAGGCCATAAGTGTGTAGGTCGGTTCATTCCATGGCTATGAATCTTTTGTCAGTGTTGATCATTGTAAAGTTTACAATTGTAAAACTTGTCAATATCTGCTAACTGCACTTGTAATTGGCGTTTGTAGTCTTCAGCGTAGGTATCCTTTTATTTATCCCAAATCACTAATGGGTCACACATTTCACTCACAACAAATGAGGATGGATGAAAGAACTTTAAGTCTTCTTGAACTCTGAGATACAGATGCTTCTATTAAAGTAGCATCCTGTTGTGTATCATCTTCCAAATAACAACTTTTGAATCAAGCTTTTCTATATGTTGAGAACACTGTTCCATGCACTGTACGGATATCCTCAAATGAAGCAGGAGATTTGACAGCATACAACGGCATCCCGAGAAAGATACATTTTTGTTGGTTGGGATTTACAATATACACTCTTCCCCGTGCATTCTCAAATTTGATGTTTGAAAATCCATCTGCTGGTTCACCATTTTTTCGTCTCTTTCAGCTGTCTTTTTGCCAGGTGTAATATGATAGAAGCTGATGATAAAATATTGTCTTAGCAAGAAGATCTCTGGCACAAAGCTTGAAGAAAGCTGTAAGTGTTTTCTTCCTTAGTGTTAAAATTTGCTTCGCTGCAATTGCCCCAGAGAAGTAAAAGCTTTATCCATTTTCTAAATGTACATCCAGTGGTTGAATTGATATCGCTTATGTATAGGGAATCTCAGTATCCTCCATATTGATTCATTGCTGATAATGTTTCGAGCTTGCTGGTACATGCATAATTCTTCTTCTTCTTCTTCTTCTTCTTCTTCTTCTTCTTCTTCTTTGTATCGCGCCCATTCAGGACATTGGTGACCAAGGTTTTCCACAATTTACTGTCCTTTTTAGCTCTTAATAATTTTTGTCTTTTTGTAATATCTATTAAATCCTGGTCTGTCATCCATTCACTTCAACTCGCGAAGTAGGTTTCATGTTATTTTCCTTTTCCCCTCTTGACCACAGACTTTTCCATGACTATCAAATTTTCCAAGGCCTCTTTTCTCATTATGTACCCTAGAAATGTCAATAGACTCTTTGTGATGTTAAGCATAAGTACCCTTTTGGTTTCAATTTTTTCTAAAACTTCGTTGTTGTTCACATGTTCCGTTCATCTTATTCCCAGCATCCTTCTGTAGAACCTTATTTCTGTTATTTCAACTCTTTTTTTTTCGCCGGTGAAGAAATGGTCGAGCATTCACTGCCATATAAGAGCACAGATATTACAAAAAGTTTCAGTATATTTTTCTTTGATTCTAACGAAACGTTCCTGTTGTTAATACTTTAATTAGTTTTTGGAAGGCATCTTTCCCTATGATAATGTTACTTCTGATTTCACTGTCTAAATATATGTACAAAATACTCACCACCCCTCCAAAATACATAAGACTATCATGTGTTCATAGACCACAAAATCACCTTTGACAGATTGTAGCAGGAAGGAACAATGAACAAATATGTGTAAGAAGTTAATCCGTATTACTCAGCGACTGTGACGAGGCAAACAGGGTACTGTGACGAGGCAAACAGGGTACTGTGACGAGGCAAACAGGGTACTGTGACGAGGCTCTATAGGCATGTGATTTCACACATCATTAATTATATGGCACGGCTGTCTTCTGTCCTACTCTTACAAGGGAAACTACATAAAGCTATATATTGACTGGATTGATTGACTGATTCGTTTTCTGAAGCCTATCAACTATTTGCAGCTAATTTATTGTCGGAAAATAATTTTAGATGATAAAAATTGTTTTCTTTTAGATAGCATTGAGTTAGTGGTACAAGTTTGAACCGGCATTTGCGAGGAGAAAAGGTGGATTAATGTCATTCCCAAGGTTTTATTTGTACGTAATTTACTATAACGAACCGAAATGGAACTGGAAATATGTTTTCTGCTTAACAATTAATTCCGTGCTATTATTATTCACATGACGAGCACATCACAGCTAACATCACATGTTATTCCCAAGCGGTCACCCTTCTAGGAACTGACAAGTCTCGACGTTGCATCACTTCAGCACGTGAACCAGTATTTCAAGGTGATGTCTCCGTAAGCTTAGAAAGCTATGCAAAGATATTCATGAACAATACATGACGAAACAAGGACTGTGATATTCACTCTGGTGCAAAAAATAAATTTCCCAATGAGAGTTTACAGGAGTTAATGATATTACAAATGGGATTAGTCAAGACATATTTTTATTCAGATCATCTTTTTCATATCTTTAGCAATTTCACTGATATACACGGAAATTTAAACTTGAATACTTTGAAACTATCATAGAAAGGAAATTGATAAATTTGATTTTATATTAGATCTAATAGAAATATTTTCACATAATTTTAAAAGCTTTGTAAAGATGTATATTAAGGGCCGTCTTAAAATTTAAGTACCCTTAGGAAAATTTGAAATTAACAGAAAAATTATAGCAGAGAATCCAATCACTAAAGATGCTACAGAAACATCTTAGAAATCTTCCACACAGACCCCCGCACAAATCAGTCATGAAACAGGCTCATTAGAAGAATCCATAACCAGTTTCAATATTTAACATTTATGAACATGTCATAAGAACTGACAATATTTTCAAATCCAACGTACAACGTATCGCTTTAGGCAAAAGAAAATGTATCAATTTAGGCAGATAGAATAAATAAAGGATTTGAGGGTCACACTGATTTGACTGGAGCAGAGAGTGATTAGCTCAAATGCGCAGAGATACATCCACTTCCGGTCATGGGTCGGTTGATGATTATTAATGTTAAAATGTTATGGACAAATTCATTCTATCGTCGCACTCGTAGTAAATGTAGCGGATTGTTTGTAACGGGATTGGCAAATTATCTAACCAACAATTTTAGGTGCGGTTACTTGATAAACTATAATAGAAGAAATAAGAGCTTGGATCAAGCACATTGGCATGCAACTAAATTTCTTCAGAAGAAGCAAATAAATAAAATAAGATCTATTCAGTAAATAGATTACATAAAATAGACAAGCATTTCATTTATATTTTGCCATCTTTTAGAAATGGTGAATTAGAGCTGTCCAAAAATATTATTTCCACAAGATTTCAGAATTATCTCAATCTTCGTGGAAGGTAAGGATAAATAGAAGCCAGTTGCCGAACGATGCCAAGTTGACGGGCATCAAATTACAGACGGATTGACAAACAAGGCCGCATCACGGCAAAATGTAATTCCTTATTTCTTTTCTTGTTAGCTTTTGGCAGATTCTGACGCCAACAGTCGGAACTTTTACAATAATCCATATGAAATGAACATCAAGATTTTAAGGACGTGTATCCGATTTGATGTAAATTGACTTATTCGTCCGCCCTTAACGAAATGATTGCTTTACATCGAAGCACATTATTCTTTGTCATTGTCAAGATATATTTTATTCCTCTTAAAGGAATTAATAACAACAATGATAGTGTTTTTTCGCCCCGTACCAAGCCACATATATATATATATATATATATATATATATATATATATATATATATATATAATTAAATAAAGTTTCAATCTGTGTATTTCAGAAGGATAATGATGATTCTTCGAACGTCAAACTTCTCTCTCTCTCTCTCTCTCTCTCTCTCTCACTTTATCCCTCGATATATATATATATATATGTATATATGTGTGTTTGTGTGCGCGCGTATATCTGTGTGTGTGCGCGTATATGTGTATGTGTGAGTGTGTGTGTGCGAGCGAGCGAGCGATTCTTCCCCTTTCTCATTCCCTCAACCTTCTCCTCTCTCTCTCTCGATATATATATATACACACACACACATATATATATATATATATATATGTGTGTGTGTGTGTGTGTATGTGTGTGTGTATGTGTGTGCGTTGGTGTTCGTGCGCGCGTAAATATGTGTGTGCGTGCGTGTTCGTGTGCGCGTATATATATATGTGTGCGTGTGTGTGTGCGCGCGCGAGTGAGCGAGCGTGTGCGTGTATTTGTGTCTGTGTTTGTGTGTAAATATATATACTAGAGGAAATGATATACAGATTTTATAATAACTTTAGGGAGATCAATGAGTAACGAGAATTTTTTTTGTGTGAAACTTTTCATTCTTTGATAAGGTACCGGGCTAAACTGTTTACGTTAATGAAAGCCCGCATGCACCAGAAGGAAATTTTAATTACATCCATAAAAAAATTTAATACCGTCGTATATATGAATAACAACAATGTAAAAAACGCTTTAGTCGGAAGATGTCCTAATAAATGAAACTCGTCACACGAGAAAATCAGTTTGTCATCTATTTACATTATATATATATATATATATATATATATATATATATATATATATATATATATATATATATATATAAATATATTCACAGTATTCCATCAAGCCTAGAAGAATCCTCGACAGCCTCCTCTCCATCTGCCGAAGTAATATAATATATTGTCAGAGACTGGTTGCTAATTTACTGTGGCTGAACAAGAAATCATGGCAATTTCCAAATACTTTCGTTGTATTGAATAGTTTTATATTTTATACCGAGTAGCATTTGTCTGACGGTCGCTAAAGCGTGAAATCCAGGGTCACAAACTCACATCTATCCAACCAAATATTTTAGCTCTATCTCTGATATTGAGCGCTTTCTAATAAGTACCGCGCATATAATATATAAATAATTATACATATATATATTTATTTATATTTATATACACTTTTCACTTTTTTGTCTGGTAGTATCAAGTTTATGTAATTTAACAGAGAGGGTAGGGAGGAATGTTGGGAGAGACATGGTTGAGTTTAGAGGGGGTTTATTTTAATATTTCTATACTTAGTATTCGGGGAGGAGGGACCAGACCATGACCTATTTAAACGGTTAACTTAACAGGAGGGATATATTGAAATGGGAGGGAAGAAAAGAGAAAAAGAAAAAGAAAAAAGAAAGAAGGGGGAAGTAAAGAGGAAAAAGCTGTAATTAGGTTTTACGTAGGAAGAAGGGAGTATATTTTTAGCAATTTATTTTAAAAAATAGATTTTAATGTTTGATAGTAATTTAAATGTAAAAAAAAAAAACTACCAAGAAATGAATATCATGCTTCCTAGCAATTTAAATATTTAACTCTTTTACAAATAACTTAGGGATTTAATACGACAACACTCAGAGGCGACAGGTTGATGCTAGACGCAATACTCATGCCATGAGTTTATTATATATATATATATATATATATATATATATATATATATATATATATATATAGAGAGAGAGAGAGAGAGAGAGAGAGAGAAGATATTTATGAAAAATGACAAAAGGAAAATTGGTAATTGCTGACGTGTTTCGTCCAATGTGGACTTTATCAAAGCAAAATACCGTACTTTGATAAAGTCCACATTGGACGAAACGCGTCAGCAATTACCAGTTTTCCTATTGTCATTTTTATTCATAAATATATATATATATATATATATATATATATATATATATATATATATATTCTCTGATTTTATTGAAAAACAAGAATCGGCAATGCATCATGTCTCTGTGTATATGCCTGCATGCGCGCGTGTGAATTTGCCTCTGGGTGCCTGGGATCGTTCGATATTTATGCAACATGATTGTATATTTTCCCATGCATTTAATGTGAAGGACTTCCCATGAATTTATTATGTATTAACAGCAGCATGTTATCCCATCAAGCGTCTTTCATAAACACACCATTAAGTTGCAAGCTTGCTTGGAATCTAAGGAATGGATATATGCTATGCTGCCCCTTGTATCCCAACAATCTAAAATATATGAATATACATAAGCATTTAAATAGCCAACAATTTCAGTAAAACGCTTTGCCTTCCATGAGCCTGAATAAAGAAAGATTTATTCAATATATAAGATGATGTTATCAGAGGTACATTGAACGTGGTTTGCATGAAGTTAACATGTTAATCACACAAGAGAGAACGCCTTCAGGCGAAAAAAGCCAACTTAGAATTAAAGAAAATAGACTGGAGATAAAAAGCCATCTGGTCTGTCAAAAAGGAAAATAATATAGGAAGCATTTCGTAACTAGATTTTCTTATGAACAAAATGGCTAAGACTTGTTAAGTGAATGTTAGCTTAGAATTTAACTGCTGATTTTAGGCAATTCATAAATTTCTTTGAAATTTTAGAGTCCGCAGGAAAGAACTTAGCTAAAAAACAGCATATAATTTTACATCTTTAAGCAAGATTTTCACTGCGAAATTTAGAAAACGGAAAAAAGACAAATCAATATGTTCTTCAAGAAAATTTAATCTAAAATGTACGTTTGATCTTGAATCAGTGAAAACGAACACTCCTCGTATATATATATATATATATATATATATATATATATATATATATATATATATATATATATAATATATGCGAAAATATGAACATACATATATTTATATATAGAGATATATTTGTTTCTATACGCATATATTGATGAATATATATATATATATATATATATATATATATGTATATATAAACATATATATATATACATACATATATATATGCACATATACATACACACATATATATTTAATATATACATACATATATATATGTATATATACATACAAGTATATACATACACATATATATATATATTTATGCATACATATATATATACGAATATATATATATACATTCATATATATGTATTTATATACACGTACATATATATATATACACACACACATATTAATATATACACATATATATATATATATATATATATATATATATATATATATTTATATATATATATATATATATATATATATATATATATATATATATATATATATATATATATATATATATAAATATAATTACTTATTCGAAAATTATAACATTAATATTTATAAAATCATTACAAAAACAGCCATTTTGTTTCAAGACTTCTGGTGTCCTATCAAGTGATGATGTTGAATGTATAATAATGAGTTTTAAAAGATTCAAATGGAAAAAAAAACACCACTCGCTCGTGGAAAAGCTGTTACATAAGCTGGAATGACCAATCTAAATACAAGTATATGATAATTTAAATAAATTGACAACGAACTTTGGTTATAATAATTATATAATACTTTATTAAATATTAATTATACTATAACATTCAAAATTAAAAAAATTACCAATTTTCATCTTAAATTTCCCCTATATTACGTTTAAAATTAAAAATTATTTAAAGAAGAAACTGAATGAAAAAATACATATGTTTTTCTATTTATTTTTTTTTATTGAAATTAAGTTGGAATAAACGTCAAGATCTAATGCTGCTCTGAACTCCGTTAAAACTTAGATATACTTGGAGACATGGACAGTGTAGGATGAAATCTTGCAAAAGACAATACATACACAATGAGATTATAATAAAGAAACACGCAAATGTATTTTGATATATAAACACGCAAAAAAAGCGACAAGACAGGAAATATGTTCACGACCCTTAGAAAAAAAAAAAAAAACGATAACATACACGCACAATGAAAGGCACACACAAGCAAACATACACACACATTCTAAACTACATCAGTCCGGAATGTAGGATTGAAGCCGCTTTCAATACTGGAAAGAGCAATAACAGTTACTTGACCATTCACCTGAAAATGGTATTTGTAGAACAATATTATGAAAACCGACAAGAGGATTATTTTTTCTTTTCGATCAATGATTGCCGGTTCTTCCTTATGAGGAAACAGCCAAGAGTACCATCGCCATTACCATATTACTCATATTCTGAGTATCGAAAAAAATCCATTCCTGTATTGTCTAGGCTGTGAAAAAGAATATCTCTATCCATACACTAAGGGAAACATTGATAATGTATCAGAAAGATATTCATAAAAAAAGAGAAGAAAACATTTGCTAAAGATTAAATATTTTAAGGTTTTTTTTTTCAATATTTGTAACGGTGTCACAAATTATTTTTAGGATAAAATAGTAACCTGTAGGAAATATACATTAGTCTTCTTTTTCAAATCGAAATAACTAGCGGCTAAGGATAAGTACAAAATAGACATTTTGATGAACTGGTAAAGCCGTAAAAATAACTCAGTTGTTTTGACAACTCTTAGATTGATATCTATTTATAGAGAACTATGTCGTAGTTTGCGCTGTAGCTAGGCACTCAGACGAGAGAACCTATTTGAAATCCACAGTCGATGTTAATCCCCAAATTTCCAGTAAAAAAAAAATCTTATATATTGAAACTGATAGGAAAAGTAACAAATAGCAAAAGTTTATAAATCTAATGGGGTTTGCTTTTATTAAAGTTTCGTCAAAATATAAAATATGGAGGAGAAAAAGAACATCCTGGTGTTTTCAGTATTATGTTGTTTGTTTGTGATTAGTTAAGCACACTTCATAAATATCAGTCATATCAAGTAGCGCGTGGGTAATATTTATGTGTATGATAAGTCTAGCAACAAAAATCATAACTCTAGCGTTTATACGGTATGATAATGTATATTGGTGTGTGTGTGTGTTGCGTGTGTGTGTGTGTAGCAGGCAGTTTTATCCATATTTGTTGGTTGGATACGTGTTGATTTGTGGACATTTTGTCTGAGGCTAAAAGAATTTAAGTTACATCGGTTGTGGTGGCAGGTAGACATATGCTCGACTGTTTAAATATGGTATTTATAAAGATATGCGTTCTTTTCTAATTAGGTTTTTCAGATTCTTTTAATTAATTGACTAATGATTAGTATGAAATCGACATATGTATAAACAAGTATATCCGTAGAAATATCACGTTTATTTTGTCAAATATAAGGATTAGAGTGCCCAGAACAGAGTGTTCCATCATGCATACGAGAATCGTGTATTGATGGAATAGGTTCGTCTACAGCGAGGCAATGATCAAAGAGAGCGATCGTGGCCACTCGTGTTGCGACGTCAGAGTTGAAATAATCGCAAGATGAACTGTAGCGATGTCGCCTGTCAAGCAGTTTTTCCTCGATCAATAGCAAAGCTTATCAGATACCATCAAGGTTCCAACAGTAAACGATGCCGACCAATGTTCGCTTCCATGACCCGTCGGGTAACCTGCGGGAAATTTGTAGAGGACCAGGTTACAGAAGGCCATTTTATACATAGTACTGTAGGTAGGCAGTGAGAGGAGAGAGTTCTTTAAAATCTAGAGTTGATATTATGACGTTAACATTCAAACATCCTTACATATAGACTGTAAGAGAATAATCTCAGTGGGGAGGATTAGCATGATCTTATTAAATCAAGGTTTAAGGATTTTGTTGAAAATCTTTTTACCACAAGTGATACCATAACGCCGCTATGACGTAAAGTGTTACTGAGAAAAAATATTAAAAAGAGTCAACAACAAAAGAACAATAAATAAAATTAACTAGAAAGCAAGAAACCGGAAGTGAGTACTACAAGTGAGAAGTGAGAGTGTAGATACTCTTAGCATAGAACTTCCGGTTGTATCTAGACATTACAACCGTAAAATGATGAGATCTTGCCGCCAATCTAGTAATACGCTTAAGTTAATAAAATCTAGGACCAATTGAGGAAAGTTTATCATATGAATTACCATGATAATAAATTTTCGTAACGCCCGCGAGGAAGTGACTGGAGGCTAGATTTCAGGATAGTACCAATAACATTGGGTAGTTTTCTTTGTATTGTATCAAAAATCTCTAACTACAGGGCAGAAACATTAGTCCAGATGTGTCAGCAATATTCAAAAAACGTGTGTAAGACAGATTCTGTTGAATTGAAATAAAAGTTAAACAAACCCGGTTTATTTTGCAAAGCGAGTTCACAAAAAAAGTGAATATGAAAGAAAATTAGGTTAGTCTGAAATAACCGTCTAACACACTTTAAAAAAATTGTAACGTTTTCTTTTTGTCTCGTTATATCATGTTATGAATTACAGTGATGTTTCTTCAGTAACAAAAGAGTTTATAAAATCTAAACAAAACAAAACAAAAAAAAAAGAAATAGAAAAACAATGCGACAGGAAAGAAATGATTATATATGAACATCACGCATACAACATACAATGAGGCGGAAACAGTTACCCTCCCAACCTCATCATCAGAAGATAAAAGGCAAAAGTGTGTAGATAAAGAGATCGGTGGACAGATCGATAGGTGGAAATGTACTTATAAAAGCGGGGGTTCAAGCCATTGTTTGGCTAAATGAATCAGAATGAAGAAATCGAGGTTGCCAACCTTTTCGTGACAGTTGACTGAATTCAAGACGGATGATAGCTGAAGAGAGAAGACAGGACCGTCTGCTTCTGTCAGGCCAAAGTTATTGTCGCCGGTTGAAGGCACCTATTAATGCGTTTCATTCGTACTGATGTCATTATTTGCGTCTGACGCGAGATTTGCTTTTGTATTTGCCGAAAGAGTTCTGCTACAACAGCGGACACTGGAACAGAATATGATTTAATCCTGCCGACTACGTTATCCGGTTTTTCTCACCGCAAACCAGGGGAAACAAATATTTGGTAAGCCGGCAAAATATAAGGAAAAGGAAAAAAACAAATTACTAGTATTTAACAATACGCAAGTAAAGATAACCAGTAATTGTAGATAAAAAGCCAACATGGCGACACACATAAAAATACGCATATACACACAAAACGTATACACGCACTGCAAACCACACACTCAGAAATACACACACACACATATCTATTAATAATATTAGCGGGTCAAAAGATATATATATATATATATATATATATATATATATATATATATATATATATATATATGTATGTATAAATTCCCAAGATGATAGAATCCAGTTAGAACTGAATGTATAGGACAAAGTAAGAATATAATATCAAAGGCTCAAGCACTAATATTCCATGGTTATAACCTATTACATTGGAATCGTAATCACGTTCGAAATCATCAGACCTTGAGCCTTTTATATATATATATATATATATATATATATATATATATATATAAACTGAATTATATATATATATATATACATAAATTATTTAGAAATATATATATATTATATTTAGAAATATATATATATATATATATATATATATATATATATAAATATATATATATATATAATATATATATATATATATATATATATATATATATATATATATATATATATAGCTGATGAATCCCAAAATATCTTCAAAATTGATCCATCTGAATACCACCACCTAATTATAAATAAAGTCTCTGACTCTTATAAAAAAGATAAAAACGCTGAACCCTTAACTTCCATACACAGAGAATCTGCTAAACTCGCCTATAAATATAATATTGCGGAAAGAATAGGTACAACTCACCTAAAGGACGCCTGCCTACTTTTTAAAGACCATAAGCCAAACTTTCAAAATAATCTATATTCCAGACTGTTAAATCCCTCCAAATCAGAGTTATGCCTGATTTCTAAAAATATCCTTAATAAAATAAACACATCTATATTAGAAACATACCCCTTAAACCTTTGGAAAGATTCGTCGTACACCATTAGCTGGTTCCAACATATAAAATTTAAAACCAAAGCGTCTTTTATTCAATTTGATATTATCTAAATAAAAAGTGTAGTAAATAGCATATGTTTTGCTAAAAATTATAATAAAATTACTGAGGAAGAAATAAAAATCTTAATGGCTTCTAGACAGTCCATACTAAGGCTTAATGACACTACATCGATTAAAGAAAACAGAAATAATTTCGATGTCCCCATGGGAGTAGATGATTCAGTCCAAATAGCAGATTTGATGGGTATATACATTTTAGAATTTCTAAGGTGATTCTTAGACCCCAGAATATAAGGCTGTACAGAGATGATAGACTTATAGTTATACCTAATGCCAATGGTCCTCTAGCACCCCAACTCGAGAAGAAAATCATTAAGGTCTTCCAATTTTTGGGATTTAAAATCGAAATATCCTACAAACTAAAAGTCGTAAATTTTCTAAACGTTACTTTTAATCTCTGCAATAGCACCAACAAACCCTTCCAAAAGGAAAACCAATCACCCATATACATAAATATCAACTCATACCACCCAAAATCAGTTAGAAACCAAACTCCAAATACAATAAATACAAGAATAAACAAACTATCTTCTTGTAAAACAATTTTTAACCAATATAAATAGACATAAAATCAAGCCCCATTAAAAAGTAAATTTAAACAAACATTAAATAATATAGATAAACCAATTAATAACACATCCACGAAGTCTAAAAATAGAAAATGAAAGATTACTTGGTTCAACCACACTTTCTGTAAATTATCCAATATCAATATAGGGAAATACTTCCTAAAGCTAATAAATAAGCATTTTAGTAAAGATAAGCTATTGAAATAAAATGTTTAATAAAATGAAACTTAAAATCAGTTATTCATGCATGGACAACGTAGAAAACATTATAGGCTCTCACAATAGCAAAATTATTAGGGAATTTCACAATAAACAGTTACAAAGGAATCTTACTGCTAACCAATTGAATAAAGAAACATCTACATGCAATTGCAGAGTTAGAGGAATCTGTATGGCAGAAACCGTGTTACATGAAGCTACACTTTTCCCCAAGGAAAATGTAAAAAATATATATATATATAGGAATATCCGCGGGAAATTGGAAACAACGTTTTTACAACCATCGCCAGTCCTTCACAAATGCATCCGAAAGACCCCAAACAGCACTATCCAAACACTATTGGGATTTATTGCAAAACGGCCTCACACCACAAGTGAAATGGAAAATTATCTCTAGGGCTTGAACAGCATGAAATTTTAGAGACCGATGTGACCTGTGTAATAAAGAGAAGATTCTAATGATATAACATAAAGAACTGATAAATTACTAAACCAACATAAGGAGATGATCTTTAAATGCAGACATAGAAATCATCTCAATTTAACTCACTACAAAAAAAAATCTATCAGTTATAATATATTATATATAAGCAGTTGTATAGGGGTACTTTAATATACATTCTTTATTAACCATGAATTAATGTTGGTTTATTTATTGGTGGTATATGTATGTGTAGATATTTATGTATATGATAAATATTGGTTTATTTTTTTAAATATGAGGATGATTGTATGCAAACATGTGTACGGGTACATAATTGTATGTAATATAAATATGTATATGGGTTGCACATGGATATGTGAAAGTATTCGTGCATGTATATATATATATATATATATATATATATATATATATATATATATATATATATATATATGTATGTGTAGATAGATGTGTGTAAATGTGTATATGTGTATGTGTTCGTAAATTTAGATAGGTATGTGTATATATACCGATTCATGTATATTGGTTTGTATATATATTTATATATGTCATATGTAGGATATAGTTGTATGAATATATATGTAGACATGGATGTTTGTTTATGTATATCGAGTTTTAATGGAAGACGTTATTATCTGTTAATCTAAATTTCTCTTGAATTAATTTCTAATTAGACTTGAAAGATTGGGAATTTTCACTCATCTGAAGATAATCTCAATTAGATTTAAAAAAAAAAATGTTTCTCCTTAACCATTATTCATGATATTAAAAATATTAACAGTTAAAATATTTTTTGAAATTTTAAACACGTAAATCACTATCTAACGTTAACTGTAAAATTTAAGAAAAAAAATTAAATATATATAAAAATGGATGCGTGTGAACATATGTAAATGTATATGAAAGTTTTTGTATATGTATATGCGTATATACCGACGTATATCGAGACATGTGTTTGTATATGTAACTGTACCTGTATATGAACTTGGGTTTACGTGGTTTTATGTAAATATGGATGTCGTGTGTGTAAGAAAAATTACAGTAAATGTTTTTACTATTACGTTTTAATCTTACTCCATCTTGAATTGAAATCTATACTTTAATTAAAAAGATATTACCCATCTAAAAATAGCTACGAATTAAATTCATTTATTAGAGTCAAACTGATAAAGGTTTTACCTTAACAGCCATTCATGATATTAATGTATTACTACCAGAATTATTTTTAATATGATATTCGGCTTATATTAAAACTCTAATTTATTTATGGTGAAGTTGATTTTAAGATAGCTTACTAGCATTAATTTTATTTTCTTTGTAGAATTTCTGAAATAGTTTTAAACACTTAAATTAATATGAAACGTTAAAATCTGGTTTATCTAAATCGCTAAAGTTATGTCATTAGAGCATTAATTATGAAGCAGGCATAATATCCATCTCACGCACGGTGAATACTAGACCTGGTTTCTTTAGTATTTCCCATTATCTAGCGAGATTAATGCTCGACAAGCGTACATATAAATTTTAGTTCAAAATAGAATTCTTTTCATTTTTCATTCAAAATACTCAAATTTTAGGAATACGTTTTCACAGCGTCACCCACGTGACGACAACGTGACCAGGTTTAAAAGGAACGCTGATCTTATAAAACTTTCACTTATCTGTTTGGATAAGTCTTGTTCTTATGTACATCGTCTTTGTCATGTTGTATTGATAATGTTATAATTTATGAATATGTCCTGAAGATGGTTTATCAGACCGAAACGTCCGACGTTGATATATTAACATTAAAACAGCATAATTGTATATAAGGATTTTTGTTTGTTTTTTCCGTATATATTTTTATTCATACTGTCGGATCTATATCCATATATTTGTTTACACGCACACACACACACACACACACACACACACATATATATATATATATATATATATATATATATATATATATATATATATATATATATATATATATATTATTTAGAAATACGTCCTTTTAAATCGTTTCGATAAATTCTTTCACTTTGTACCTTGAATTAGTGAAAACTCAAATGCATAATGAATGACGTCAACCTCATTGCTAATTGTGTCATTATTTTGATGGCTTTTTATTCCTCAAATTTCAATAAGTGGCCTATTAACTCTTCATGTAATAGAAGTACACGTGAACCAACATTTATTTTAATGGTATATATATATATATATATATATATAGATAGATAGATAGATAGATAGATAGATAGATAGATAGATGTTCTGAACAAGCAAGATCGTTCAGTTTGTTAAAATCGTAAAATAATATGAGACTGCATTGATTGTTACCGATCATTTAATCATGAATTCACAAAAAAACATAAAATATCATTTGAAACAAAATTAATATCCAGGCTAGTTCGCTAGATTTGTATTCTTTTGACAAGCGCAACATTACCAATTTTTTCGGTGCTTTATATCATTTGAGATAATTGGTCTACTCATGAGAAGTATGTCAATCCAGACATTATCATGGCGCGATTCCAAATTCTCAACTTATAAACCAGATTGTACTAATTATCTACTTGTGAATTTTGATATGCTGATAACAACCATCTGTGGCAATGCCTGTGATAGTCGAAAGTACTTGAATATTACAAAAAAAAATTGGACAATTTATTCATTACTTCAATCCAGATATACAACCTCTCATTCGGAAGTTGAAAAGATACAATAAAATGTTGAACACATAGACTTAGTCGGTGGAGTTTCATAAATTTTTCACACATACACACACACACATATAAATATATTAAGGGTGTTTCATTAAGACGGATTATATATAAGTGTGTTTCATTAATACGGATCAAAGTCAGCAGTAAATAAATCAGTGTTAAAGTTGAACATTTACATATTTCTCTATTGGATCATGTTATAGAAGTCAGGCAATTATGTGCGAAAAATAATATCGCCCAAATATCACCAAACCTGAAAGAAGAAAAAATACATTAGACGCTTAAACTTAATTCACATTTAAAATTCGTCCAAATGCTGGATGTCGCAAGCCTCTTACTGCTCTTTCGCTACTTTCATGGATGAACTACATTCCTTGGTTCCGCCAAATCTCGACTTCACGGCTCGGACTCGCTCTGCCATTTATATTGTAGGGAGCCACTAACATTTCCTCATTATTCCATTGGTGAGAAGACAGTTCCCTTCAATGGCTTTTTCTTGCAAATCACTTCTCTGTGTAACAAACTCCGAAGAGGATGTTTCCTCGATCATTAGAATCTTAAGCTATTCAAGTCAAGAGTTTATTGTCTCCCCATACTATCCGTATAAACTGCCTCTGAGCGTAACCCTCTAAAGTGAGCGGCACCCTGGCACTTTATAGAGTGAATTTTACTATAATATATATATATATATATATATATATATATATATATATATATATATATATATATATATTGTTATGGTCCGGTTCCTTGTACCAAGGTGATGGTCCAAGGTAGAACCAATAAAGAAGTACTCGAACACGGATATGGAATAACACAGATAAATTACAAACAGGAATATATACAGAGAAGTAGAAAGTGTTAGTACGAATAATTCAGGTTTCGTAGGGAGAACAATGTGGTCTCGACCAGTATCACTGTCTTATAGTAATTGTCTGAACGCGACTCTGTTTCGGACTGCCTCTGACTCGACACTTGACTCGACTGACTGACTCGCTCTGACTGATTGACTGACAGACTCCTGACGGACTTCTGACGGACCTCATTCCAGATTTCAGACTGAACAGTATTTAGTCACCCACCACGAGGGTATCATGTGGCACAAAGCCGGTTTAACGTGGGAACTCTGAGTCCGTGGGCTCGGCCAAAAATATGCCCTTTGAACCCGTATAAACGGTTTCAGGCGTAGCCTCGTTCGGGTTCCTTCCCGCCCGATGGCAGAGAGTTCAACCGATCAGCCAGTCAGACGTAATATATATGTATATATATATATATATATATATATATATATATACATATATATATATATATATATACGGGGTGTAACAGCAAAATTATTCAATTGTCAGAATAAGATTTGAACCGGTGTACCTTAGAAATGATTAAAGATTACTTAGTGGAATTCTATTGCACTCTACTTAAGAGAATGTATAAATCTACTTTATATGTAAGTATTTAGCTCTAAGTTGGAATGATAATCCCTCTTCATGTTATGATCTCCTAGCCAGTTTTCTTTCTACCTTTCCATAGTTTAAACTTTTCATCATTTCATCATTCTCTTGATGGTTGTTGAAGCCAGAGTATGAATATTTGTACCATTGCTGAAGGCCTGAATGATCTTTTTCTTCTCAGCATTGCTCATTTGGGAACATAGAGGATCTGACACAAAATGGTATTAACCTCTACTCTTTTTAGCTGAATAAGTCAAAGGCTTTTTGATTGATTCTTACAACAAATAGTATCAAGATGGCTAAATCAAAAACCTGGGAAAAAAAGAAATTCGGTTAGTTTAGCGGTTTATTAGATGTTAAACACTATGTAGGATGGACAATTATCGCATTCTGGAACACGATTTGTATAATTCTACTGTCACACCCGGTGTGTGTGTGTGTGTGTGTGTGTGTGTGTGTGTGAGAGAGAGAGAGAGAGAGAGAGAGTGTCGAGATAGATAGATAGATAGATAGATAGATAGATAGATGTAATATTATATAGGTTATAAAACGTATTCTTCTGACACCGCGGATTTTATCGTCATTGGCCTAAGGAAGCATAAAATCTGGGTGGTGTGGTGTTTTATAAATGACCACTTTCGTCATATTGAATGTTATGCGACGCACAATTCCGTTAAAATGCAGAATGTACTGTGTGATAATTCTTTTGAATATTCGAGTATACAAGTGACAAGACAAAAGATGTGAAAGCTGACTTGACAGCCGTAGTTGGCTATGTGCCATTGAAGCCTATCCGGTTCGAGATGATTATGACAAGTAACGGTTGCTACCCAGCTCTTCATAAAACAAGACAAGTTTCTGAAAAACATATTCCATCTTCTTTCAAAAATATTATGCACATCACTAGCTAAATGTGATAAATATATAATGATTGCGTATGATCTAAATCTGATATTGCGCACTTTTATTCATTAACTAGCAGCATGGCCCGGCGTTGGCCGTGCTTGACTCAAAAATCGTACGACTCATACAACAATCGCTATCACTTGACTTAAAATATTTTGCCCTTCCTTGCCTTTAAAGGAGTGCCCTTTGCCGTGCTGATGTCGCTACATGCCTTAATTCTTGCCTATCTCACACTGCGAATTTTTTCTAAGCTCTATAGTAAACATTAAATCTGTTACGAAAAAAGAAATAAACAAAATGAACACAAAACGATCAGCTTTAAAAAAGGACTCGTAACTGGAAAAACCGAATGAAAAAAGAATGTTAACAACAAATACTTTTTTACACGCAACCCAGTTCTGCGGAATCAGAATACACGTTGGGTTTAAGCAAGCGAATGAGCCAATTTGAGTAAAGTGCCATGCAGATTTAAATTTTTCTCACTTGTGACGAATGCAACTATCTTTTTTTTTGCATGCTAGCATGCTAGTTAATATTTGTGTCAGTCAGCTGTTGGCTCTCATGCTGGCCAGTAGAATCTTCCTGCGTATTCGTGGCAGCCAGCTATAGGCTCTCACTCTGGCCAGTAGAAAATGGTCGCAAACTACATGAAAACTGCCGTAGAAGCATGAAAAAATCGATTATTTCCACTATCGATGGGAGTTGGGAAATGCAAAGTCGGTTTTGACCTCTCCACTAAGTTGGAGCATGTGCATGTAAATTTTAGTGCAAATCCGTCGAAAATTGCGGCCGTGCATTCGTTACACACACACACACACACACACACACACACACTCACTCACACACACACACATCCTGCCTTTTATATATATATATATATATACATGTATGTATGTATAATATATATATATAAGTAATTATGCTCGTCCGGAAAACCTTAGGTGATTTGGCTTGTAAAGGGACACAAAAAGAAAGAACTAAGAACATGCAATTGAGGCGAAATTAATCGTCCAGAATCCAAGTTCAGAGTTTTAAGAAAAAAAAACCTCCAAAACGAGTAAAAAAAAAGTAACTAAGTAAAATGATCAATACTCTAAGTAGAGCAAATCTAACTATGAATTTAAAGAGGCAGGCAAACCTACCTAGGTTTCACCTACGCCGATCGTCAGGGTTATTATATATATATATATATATATATATATATATATATATATATATATATATATATATGAGATAACAATAAAAATTTGTATACAACAAGAACAATATTAGGGAGATTGTATGACAAAATGTAAAAACAATGGTTTCCCCATTCATGATTTCATCCGAGTAAATCTTTTTTATGTTGGTAGCACTACGCAAGTGCACGACTGAGGCGTTCTGGGAGATTTTTTTTTTTTTTTTCTAGCCGAATTCAATTAGAATTTACTTTCTTTTTTATGTTCATATGTTTTGTATGTTGATATTTTTACTGTGATATTAGAAGATTTACCATTAATGGTGAAACATCGCAGGGTTCAGGGAATAAATTTACTGTACATCACCTTATGACTATGTCACTCTCGAAATATATCTAAACTCAGCATAAATGTTGTTACTGCTACATCGAAAACTATAAAAATCTTAGGCATTACTAACCAATAACAAAATGCTAAAGCCTGAAGGACGAGTTTTCTCTATCCCTTGTAATAATTATCACAATAATATATAAGAGAGACCTCAAGGAATCTGGAGAGACCTCAACTGAAACTGAAAGATTATGTGAACCAAAAAGAGCATTTTAGAAAATAATACATCAAATGTGTTGATTACGCACCGTAAAGAGACTGATAATAACTTTGACATAAAAATGTCATTCTGATCAAAGCTGAATTCATTTAGACGTAAATGTCCAAAGATTACCTTAATCGCAAGGTCATCTACCCTGGCTCTTACAATATTAATTTTGTGTAAGTTTTAAGTTCAAATTCAAATTCAGCACCACCCTGAGTGTTCATGTCCAGGCAAGAAGTGATCAACGCCATCATCATAAAAATAGCGATCAGCAAAGAAGAAATTAAATTCTTGGAAACGAGATAAAGGCGGCGATACTTAGATATGGCACCAGGCCGTAAGTACGGAACACCCAATGAGTGTCGAACTCACTACTCCGCCGTAACGGATCTAGCAAACAAGCTTGGCAACGTCGAAGTGCACCTATATAGTCTTTATCCCTTTAATAGTTCCCCGACCATTGCTGTCTACAGCTTCTTCTTTTGTTCTCATTAAGAGTTTACGATTGATCAGTCCTTTTGGTTGTTGCTTAGATGTACAAAATTTGTTATCTGCTTCTTTCATGTTCGGCATACCGTATTCTTTTTCTATGTGAAGTGTTCTTTCAGGAGGTTGGCTATCATTACTCGCCACAATTCCCTGTATATTGTAGCTATTAATAAGTGTTGTCTCTGAAACAGTTTTATAATAACAATAGAGAAGTAAGAATAATAATTCATGAGATACAAAGAAAAGGAGATAAAGTAGGAAGCCATATTACGACACAGAATATATAACTCTACCACAAGAAATTATGAACAAATTAAAGCATGCTAAAGAGGAAAGACTCAATAAAAAAGTCAAGAAATAGAAAGAATGTGTATCATAAATACAGTAGATATGCATCGAAAATGAGTGAAATAACAGCACAAAAGATAAGCTAATCAAGAGGATGCATAACACAGAGAGATGGGACGCTGATATTAAGAAAAAGAAAACCAGTTCTGAGATTGAAAGACATGGCGTTCTACTGTTAAAATATACTTTTTTTTTGCTGTTTCTGTTCTTCATAGAACTTTCTGACTTCCGTCAACAGAAATTATCATTGAGTAATGGAATGATGATAAATGAGCATATCGTTGCAATTATCGGCGTGGAAAGTAGTACTTGACGTGTCGAATTCAAATTTCAGCCGGGTCTATGCACTCCTTGTCGAATAAATACTCTTCGAAATAGTCCAACACTTTCCACTTCTTTCTTCCAGTTAGGTATTAATCTCAACACAAGCTGGCCTTTCCAGCCTTGGTTGTCAACCAATCTAAGAGAAGGAAATCTAAGTGAAGGAATTGAAAACTGATTGAATCGTGGGGTCTTCAAACTTCAGTAAAAATCTACTTGCTCAAGAAATCAAAGTCTCATCGCCTTGCCTAATGACACCGTAGTCCTTTACTTCATTGGTGTGTCTCCAGGTTAAACAAGAACCTAACAAAGTATCAAAGGAAACGACAAGTGTCCTCATGTAAACAGTGAAATAACTTTTAACTCAAAGGCAATGTTCGTATCCCATGTGATACTGAGAAAAAATATTGGACCTCTATTGGGAAGTCGAAATTCGGAATATTCACTTTGAAGAATAACAATATATTTCTCATAAAGTAATACTCACTCATGTAGCCACTTTAAATATTCCCTACCTTAACTGAATATGGAAAAAACACTTGAATAAACTGTAACTGTTATAAAACAGTTATACTGTATAAATATCGGAGAGGGTGTCTATGGTCAGTAAATCAAATTGCTGGTCTTTCTTTGATCCCGAACACCAGCTCATGCTCTTTTTCTCATTTGATTAAGCTTTTTGTCACAGGGCCACATGTCATAATCGAACTAAATGATCAGTAGAAGCATTTCAGGAGGCACGGTGGACTAATAGATAAGCGGTTCGGGTTGAGGAATCGGTGAGCCGAGTTCGAATCCCAGTCGAATCCATTACATTCACTTATGAGGGTATGAATCATTTTCTTCTCCCCCCCCAGCTATGGGTAAATCGCAGGACAGGCCGGGTTTTATAGCCTTGAATGGCAACCGGTCTGCCGCAGAAAGAAATTGCTACCTATTGCGGGAAAAAAAACTGCCACGTCAGTCATGTATCAAAAGATACATGATCGCCTAAGTGTGTATCACGCATGGCACCTGACTGACTGAGTCTTGAGTGCAAACCAAGTTAGAATGGAACTGTTAAAACGGTAATAATGAATGAGGTGCGTGATATAACCGAATTACAATCTGGTAGAAAGTGAGGATTATTTATGGGCAAGGAATATAAATAACCCTTGATTTCAAGAGGTTAGTATTTTTAATGTTCAGGGGAGCATATCCGCAGTAATCTCTTACGCTAATTTACAGTTCTTGAACATTGATGAAATGTGGACGACTCAACTCCGTGGAAGTATTATATGTTGTTGTACTTTGAAAGGTCTGAACGGGTGAAACTACGGAATAGAACTCATCTGACCATTTGCCATGCGACAAACGACACTATGGTGACAGAATTCAATTGTTGTTCCAGTGATAAAGAGGCTGCAATGTGAAAATGTATTCCCTCATAAGATATGAGTCAATGGTCTTGGAACAAAACAGCAAGATATGAGTACTGATCATTGGAATAAGGGCACTGATCAAATTCAAACAGAAATATGGCAGCAATATCCTATTTCCAGCCTAATCCGAGGTTTTAAAAATAACGGATGTCAGAAGGCGCATTTATTTTCAGTACCGACAGAATGAGATAGAAATTTTGTTAGCATAACGAGACATGATATTATAGTGTGTAAATTAACCGAGGTTCCACCAGTTCAAACTTTCTTGGCTCAAATCCGCCATACCAGAAACATTGTAAGGAAATAAATTCATTCTTTTCGCATTTAATTTGCAAGATGTCATTTTCACTCCCTGCTTCTTCCCACAAACTGCTGTTATATGGAACTGACTCCCAAGTGGATGCTTCCTCGATCGCTAGAACCATAACAAGTTTACGTCTATGGTTAACCATTATATTTCTCAGATATCCCCATAAACTGTGATTGTTAATCCGTAATCCTCTACTTTGGGTGGCTCTTCGGCTTTTTACAGTGAACGTCATTGTATAATAAAAAAATAAAAATAAAAAATAAATAAGGTAGAATTTAAAGAGGCCTGGATCTAAAAGGTCAATTTATATTCTAAATAAAATTGCATTTCAGTTGTTACAAGAATTACTTTAATTCTAGCTCTCAAAAAAAAAAAAAAACAAAAAAAAAACAGTCCGAGAAAACATGACAAAACTATTCATTCCAGTTCAGATAATAAATAGATGATTCGAAATGTGAATATGAGAAAGGCAATTGATCAAAGAGATTCTCGTTGAAAGAGATAATAACTAACGGCATTGGAAGTATCGGTATTTTAAACGAAAAAAAAAAACTGAAAAAGAAAAAAAAATCAGATGTGTAGTAGAACCCTGATGTCAAGATAATTCACTTAAGTCAAGTGTACATTTGGTGAGAATCAAGATGAGATTAATGAATAATTTATCGAGACTATTTTGCAGTTGACCTTGGCGGAAATTAATTAAGATATTAATTTTAAGGAGGGATGATTCGGGTAAAACGGGGAGGAATCTAAGCAATGAAGATGAAGATGCCAGCTATAAACACCCTTTTGGCAGCGTACTGAACTACCTCGGCACAAGGAGTGGGAATGTTTCTCTAATTGTCGGAAATGTCATCTAGTAAGGTTTGAAAGTTTCGAATTTATTCATGATTTGTTATAGAAATAAGCATGTTGTCTTTGCGTGCACATTTCGGCTTCTATCGATCATTCGCTTTGCTTATTAATCTACCTTGTTAGCTAATACGTTCTATCGATATCTCGATCGATCACAACCCATATTAGACTGACGTCCCAAAAGGTATCGGACAACATTATGTAAATGTAACAAGAGGTAGTGCCACCTTAACTGTTGTGTGTTATGGAAATTCTCAGACCAAAGGCCAAAGTCTAAAGATCGACTAGAGATAGAGGTTTAAGTAACAAGATGTACAGTTTATGAGGTTATGTGAAGAATATAAATTGAACAGTTTCAGATTATACTGGTCGGGAAGTCTCCTCTTTCAGGAAAGTTCCTTAAATTAGCGGGTCCGGAAAAGAATCCTTTCGAGGTCGACCTTCATCTCACCAATAGAGTACAAAGGAAGTGACGGTGTTTCGTTACAATGTGGGTGGCATGGCGATTCTCAGCTCTGAACGTTAGCGTTGAGATGTGTAGTCCGTGTTCATCAACTTTTGGTTTTCACGCATGATAAACGAACGCACAAAGTTTGGGCAAACGTTTGATGATACTCAAGTTCAAACACCATCGACAAGTATCAGCAGACATTTGCCATGATGTCATGGGTCCAGCACAGATCAAGGAATGGTACAAGTGCTTAAAACATGGCCGCACCTTAGTGAAGTCCGAAGCACGCTCAAACAGCCCTATAAGCCAGAACAACCCAAGAAATTGCTCACGAAGAGGGAATAAGCACAGGATCAGAGCATTCCAAAATCCTCCGATAAAAAAAAAATGCTGCAAGATCAGACCAAATTGATCGCTCGAGTTGGCTTGAAATTGACCACAAACTTTGCAAGCTTCAAAGAAGACACACGGCAAAAATCTATTTTCAAAGGAAACAGCGTCATCCTGCAACTTTAACCATCCGAGAAAAAAAAAAACAACTTCCACAGTCTCTGTTCAGGTTTGGTTTGCGGAATTACTTCAGGTTTCAGTTCCACGAACACAAAAGACAACTATGATTGGTTACCAAACTCTACAGAACTAAATATCTAAATCATGATAAAATAAAATCCTCGACCGTTTTTAGATTAAAATTGGCTATTATTATAACTATATTAGCAGTATATTGATTTATTGACTGTATTATAAACATACACACACTCTCACACACTCATCTACCTATCGATCTATCTATATCAGACTTTTCGTTTATTGATGACATAGATTCAGCGAGTAACTAACTTCAATTACAAGAAGCCATAATTTATTTTTCGCACATGCTTTAAATCATTAAATCAAGGAAAACGATATTTATGCAAATGAGATACAATACAAAAATGCATTTTTTACCGAATGAAACTATTGTATCATTCCAAAAGAGAATTAAAGCGGAGATATGTTTTAATAATACAAAAAAGTGTCTAAAAATATGTATATCTTGAAGAAAAACTTAGCAGATGGCCAATACAGCTGGTGTGTTATTTGTTTGTTAGAATTTGATTTATCAAAAAATCATAATTTCAATGGATCATTGGAGGGATAAGTTAGCTGTAATCGTTTTAAGAATGTGAAGAAAGTAGGTCACTCGTTTCCATTGGAAAGTGTGAACAATAGTGGATATAGCAATTTTCAATCCCGTAAAAGGCACAATTCTTTCGCAGACAGCAAAACACTTGAACAATTGACATAATTCCCGCTTCCTTTTTTAGCGATCTTTCACTCTCTCTCTCCCCCTCTTTCTCTCTCTCTCTCAATGCCCGTCTATCTAGCTAGATATCTATTTTAGTCTGTTAATATCTACCTATTAGTTTCATTCTGCTAATATCTATCAACCTACGTATCTCTCTACCTATTTTACAATATAATATATCCACCTCACTCTATACATTACTTCTGTTAATATCTATCTATCTATCTATCTATCTATCTATCTATCTATACCTGTTCATATCTACCTATCACTTTCAGTCTATTCACATGTATCTTTCTAACAATTTGTGTATACAAGTCTTAATCTGTTCATATCTATCTATCTATATATATAAATATATGTGTGTGTGTTTAAATCTGTTCATATTTATCTATCTATTTGTCTCCCTCTCTCTCACTTTCTCTTTCTCTCTCTCTCTCTCTCTCTCTCTATATATATATATATATATATATATATATATATATATGAAAAATATACATTGAACGTGCTATATATTTTATGCTCAATATCAGAGATAGAGCGTGTGTAAATATAAAATGAACATAGAAGTCAACACTTAGAGGCGACAGTCTGTTTCATGCTAGATGCAATCGTCAGGCCTGACGATTGCATCTAGCATGAAACAGCTGTCCTCTCGAAGTGTTGACTACGAAGTTCACGTTTAAATTTATATATTAATATATATATATATATATATATATACACACACACACACGTACACACACACACATATATATATAGAGAGAGAAAGAGAGACAGACAGAGCGAGACAGAGAGGGAGAGAGGTGAGAGAAATGATTTAAAGATCAAATGCCCATAAAATATAGATCGGAATCCGAGAGGATGATAAAAGATAGAACATATAAGTAACGCATATCAAACTAATATATTTCAGTTTTATTAAAATTTTTCTGAGAATGAAAGTAAAAATACAAAAAGATTGAATGTCTGTTATTCCCAATTTTGTTTGCGTTAATTCCCACTTGTCAGACACGTGCTACAAGAATTAAAAAGAAAAAAAAATATCTATGTAAATTTGGGAAGATTATTGTATGTCTAAGTAGGCATCGTATGGTAATGTGCATTCGTAATTGTGTATGTGTGTCTCTCTAGTGGGAGTTCTATTGATTTCATCTTTGTATTGTCAATCAGCGCAGCAAAGTGTCACATGATTTTATTTTATGGCTGATCTCTGTAGGCATGTATACTTTATATTAGATATTAGCGTGAAGAATGGATTCAAAGAGATATGGCGATGTAATGCTTAGGTGTTTTATTATAGTTGGTAATAATGATATTAAATTCTCAAAATATTTTCTCCTTAAAGAATTACGTTTTATATTTTATTATGGTGGGATTAGTGAAATCAAACTTATGTCCAGTTTCGCTTCAATGCAAAACGAGTTAGATAGTTTGTCCAAACGCAAGTCTCTCTTGTGTTCGTAGATTTGGACTTTTAGACTAATATTTCCCTCACATAATATGATTTTATGAGTGTTTGCGCACTCGCGCGTGTTTGTGTAATTGCGCTCACACTAGTGTGTGTGTGTGAGTGTAATAAAAATATAGTTTAATTTTTGCTATATTTATCGGCTGAAGATTACATTCAAGCATGAAACTGTCTGTTGCCAGTCTGTGTTGATCTCAGTGCACAATTTTAAATGTTTGTCAATTCTTTTAACTTCCCCTTACCTCTCCAAACAGGAAAAATTAAGGATACTAGTAAACCCCCACCCAAAATTCATCAAATTATCCTTTTCCATTTAGAAAATGGTTCCAATAAAAAAAAAATGATTATAAAAGGGATCCTATACACAGAATTATGTACATTTGTGAATTGCAAAATACTGGTCAGATTTTCTCAGCATTCTAGGTTATTGCTGTGGTATCATCCCTCAAATGAGGCTATTGTGCACTTTTCCACTTACTATAAAGTAGTAAGAAAATACGTCTCGGCGAGGACAGTGATATAGACTGTTCAACTGTAAAACTCTCTGCCTTGGCATAGAGGAGCCCAGACGAGGCTTTTCTTTGGAGGTAGACATGCCTCGAACCCGTTTATGCGTGTTCGAAGGGAATATTTTTGGCCGAGCCTACGCGCTCGGAGAACACACGGTAAACTCGGCCTTGTGCCACATACATCCCACGTGGCGGAGCTGTTAAATATTAACAATGAAATATCGAACTCTCTCTCTTGAGCAGAGAGGAACCCGGACGAGGCTTTGCCAAAGTTTTGTCCGGGGAGGTAAACAGCCTTGAACCCTTTTAAGCGGGTTCTAACGGAATATTGTTTGCCGAGTCTACGGGCTCGGTGTACCCACAATAAACCGGCCTTGTGCCACATACATACTCGTGGGAGGGGTGTTAAATATTAACATTGATATAAACTGTTCTTCCGAGGCTGTGACTGTTCTCAGCTCCTGTCGAAGTCTCTGCCAAAGGCAGAGAGGAACCCAGACGAAGCTGTGCCAAAGGTCAGAGTTTTGTCCGGGGAAGTAGACAGACCCGAACCCGTTTATGCGGGTTCTACGGGGATTGTTTTGGCCGAGTCTACAGGATCGAATGACCCACGCCAAACTCGGCCTCGTGCCACATATAACCCTCGTGGTGGTGGGGGCTGTTAAATATAACAGTGATATAGACTGAACGCTAGTCAACCGATACACACTCCCAAGTCGTGTAATATATTTCTGTTTTATTTACTGTTCAATACGTTATTTATCTGCGATTTCTGTTTTTGTTATTTCTTAAACATTATTTGTCACAGCAGTTTTCTATATCATCTATCTCTACGTATAACTCAAATATTATATCAGAAAATTATTAAGCAAAGAATGAATGATATTTTTAACGAAAAGAACAATATTCTTTATATCATATTTTTTGTAATGTGGAAGCCAGTGAGAATCTAAATCATTACGCATAAATACTACATGCGTAGTGCGCTATGACAATCTGGAAATTTAAAAGCGCAAAACCTCACAGAAATAAAGAAGAACCAGAAATCATGGTCGTCATTTTGTGATGGAGTGATGTTAATATACGGCGAAACACGGAAAACAAGGAATAAAGTCTTTATCAGCTACTTACTATATAGGATAACTAAAATCTATATTGATAAAAATAAAAAGTAAAATATCAATTGGGAATAAGTGTTCTGTCCGATTTAAACTTGTAAAGAGTGTTTCATTAAGAAGGATTATATATAATGGTGCTTCATGAAGACGGATCAAAGTCAACAGTAAATAAATCAGTGTTATTTGTGAAAATTATTTATTTCTCTATTGGATCATATTATTTACGTCATGGCAATTATGTGTAAATATAATAATGCCCAAATTTTTGTCAAATCTGAAAGAAAAAGAAAAAAAAGTCATTATAAGCTTAAACTTAAAATCCGTCCAAGTTATTGGGACACCATTTTTTTTATCAAAAGATTGGACGGATGCTTATAGAACTGTTTAAAAATCAATACAAACTACTTTGTTTCCTAGAACATCGTTCCATCTGTCAAAATGTTTGTAAAACACGTTAGGTTTTGATGTAAAATGCAAGACTGATTAATGTTCAAAGTCTTGTATTGAGGTCAACCTTAGGGTATCAAAATGTTTCTGAAAACGTCTAAATAAGAGATAATAAGAAGGAGCTACACAAGGATTATATGGAGGTTATGCATTTTGCAGAATCGGGTTAATCTAAGAGATATATTGTCAACCATGCAATGTAATGCCGAGTATTATCTGTTACGGTTTTTGGGGTATATACTACGTATAACTAGTGAGCGAGTCAGAATGACTTATTTCTCTTTATAGTCGACCAATAGATGGTTGACCAATCAGAAGCCGCCCAACACTGTATTCGTCGTGTATAAAGGCGGCCATCTTGTTTCCTCTACCGGAAGGACCAAAGGCGACCAGGAGAAGGATGAACTACACTCTGCTGTGATATCCACTGCGAACCTAAAGTACGCTTTCTTACTGTCTCCGAAATATTCACTGCCAACCTCTAGATTCTATACTCGAGGACGACCGTCATGAAAATGTCTAACATTATCATGATAGATAATTACTCCGAAACTGTTAACTAAAGATGGACGTTTTCGATCCAAAGATGTTGGTAGTAGAGATCAGTGTTAAATCATTGTTTATCTTCTAACAGTTCATAATGGAGGATTACCTGGATATCCCAATATACACTCAACAGAATCTTCATTGGATTAAGCTCTCATCTCAGTTGCTGAGCAGGTATTTTTTCCCTACGATTGGTCAACTGATGATGCCGATTAACATCATGTTAAATTGTCTATTTCAAATCACCAGCAAGAAGCCTGTCCAAAATGGCACTTGTAAGTTGTATTGTAAGCAACGAAACGTAACAATCGATACGATGCTGGCGATTCTCTTGTGACAGGTCGGCTGGGACACATTTCCCAACCGTTTCAATTCGCATTGTACTGTTGTATGACGAACATTAAATTTCTCATTGAGTTCCCTAGCTGTAGTGGCAGGACTCGCTTTAACAGTAGGTTCCGAATCGAATCTGAATCGACTCCACAATTTGGCTTTCCACTTTTGAAACGCGAAGATTAACACATGCAACTTTTTGAAAGATGGATTTTGTCGCTCTTGCGATGGGACCTTAATGAATATCACATGTTTTTTATTTGCGACGAATATAAGAGTAGGTACTAAAATATATTATGAAGAATTTTCTGATACTATGAAAATGTATATATATAAGATTTATATAAAATATAAATACATAAATTACTGATAATAGGATTATTAAATAATGAATGTGCTGATAATAATTATTATCCGTAGAAACGATCAGAACATCCGTTCCAACCTAGTAAAAGAGAAGACATAGAATGTCAAGTTAAACAACAAGATAGACTGGATTTCAAAAATGTAAATTCAAAACTGATCCTCCCTGTATCTTAAACAATTTAATTAAACAGTTAAATTTTAAACCGTCTTTCTTTTGTTTCTGATCACTTCTAACCCTGCATAAATACTCACAAACACATACACACACGTACAAAAGAATCTATTTCAATTATGATGGATCCACTACAATAACTTTTGGAGTAATAAAAATAACGGCGAAAATAAATCCATTAATTCTTTAGAAAATCGCTTTGTTCATGGTTCGGGCGTTTATATCAAAGTCGTTGCATACACTTAAATAACGTTTGAGGTAATAATAATAGTAATATTACTTTCACTATTACTACTATTAAATATATATATATATATATATATATATATATATATATATATATATATATATATATATATAAGAGAGAGCGGATCGATCGATAATCCATCAATAAAGGCATGATTATTTTGGAAACGATTCTCCTATAGACGATACGCATTATTTTTGAGTGTTTTTATTTTATCATTCGATTACGCAATATTTGTCTGTCGTTTAGAGTTGCATATATATATATATATATATATATATATATATATATATATATATATATATATATATATATTTGTGTGTGTATGTGTATTTGAATATGCGTATGAGTGCGTGAGCGTGTATACACACACACACACATATATATATATATACATATATATATATATAAGTGGATTCTATAGAAATTAAAGAGGTATACTAATGATGTAAATTATTAGAATAAAAGGACTTATTACAGTTGTTGGAATATGATTTATCGGAAAAATTTGAGATCTGATAACTCGAATATAATCATTTTCAAAACAAATGATATAAATTACTACATGCTTTTAATTTTCGCATGAGGTTGTATCTCACAATTTATACAAAAAAAGTAAATGCATTTATTTTCACTGGTATCTATTTCTATGAGTAAGTGTATGTGTATATATAACTTACAGATCATCTGCTGGCATGCGAACATCATGAATTCAAACAATGTATGTGTATATACAAAAAAAAAGTACAGAGGTAAACCGTCCTCGGTATGACGATAAACTACATCAATGTCCTGGTTATGATAATAAACTACATCCGGCAGCAAGGCCTCTGATCAGGAGGCTTTGAGGGTAGGGGAACCATCTCTTACTTTTGGGTGTTCTCAAGTACACCCTGACACGGCGTGTCAGCACCTGTTAATGTCCAAGATATGGACAAATAATTATCCCCCAAACTGTGGTCAAAACACTATGATTTTTGGGGAAAAATGTACCAGCAATAAAAGTCTTGTTGGCATTAAATAACCCATTGTGTATGCTATACCATAAAACAAACCAAACTAAACAAACCAAATTATATTATTTTTGAAGGAAAAAATTATTATAAACAGTACTTTAAAAAAATATTGCCAGCAATACAAACAGCTATACATTTTGAAAAAAAAACAAAAAAAAAACAATTACCAGCTATACATTTTGGGAAAAAATATTCCCAGAAATAGATTTTTGAAGAAAAAATATTACCAGCAATACATTTTTGAAAAAAAAATATTAGCAGCAATAAAAAACGTGTCGGCATTAAATAACCCTTTCAGGTTGATATGCCGTAAAACAGTACAAAGCAAACCAAATAGATATAAAAACAAACAAACAAACAAACAAATAAAACGATGTATATATATATATATATATATATATATATATAAATATATAAAAAGTACAAATCATCTTCTGAGATATGATACATATACATATATAAGTAAATAAATGATTTGGAGCTCGTTTCCGAGAACGACATTCTTCACGGTTGGCTAACCCATACTTGTTTCACAATGCTTGATCAGATACACTTGTGTTCGACCAACATCCAGAAAATGAACTTGTGGTTTATACTACAATTATAATGAGTGGAACTTACTCTATGGAAGTGTGCTTAAGCTTGCGTAATGAAAAATTTATCACATGTCCTCTAAGTACGAGCTCTTGGTTACGATAACTTGTGACATCGTGTTAGTATAGCCATCGACGGCTGCAGAAAAGATTTGTTTAACATTTTCACACAAACCGCTTCATAATTTCCATGCACTCCCCAAGGTTTCCGCACACTGGAATCGTCTTCCTAGGCTGATATTATCAAGACGTCACCTTCTTCATACAGCCAATATGACGAGATTCGAGCCCAGGTTTCATGGTCGAAAAGATCATTTTTTTTAACTAGTCAGCCACGCGTCCATGCAATAAAAATTCATGTACAGATATATACATACATGGTTTCTGAACTGTATTCGCTTCGGGGGAAATCCATATATTTGTATTAATCAGCATAACTGCATATTCTTCTTACTTGCACATCACCCTAAGTTGAACATAGTTGATGTAAAAATGCCAAAATCTTGCACGATGCAGCATTTCTGCGCGGAGAGAGCAATGGGTAGAAAATGCATTTTTCCCTCAACTTTTGTTAATTTTATTCATTTCAATTCAATAATTTTGTCCGCTTGCCGATCATTTATATTCAACATTTTCAAGTGACATATTTATTTGAATATTCCATTGCTCTTACCTTCTTTTTTTCAGTTTTTGTTTATTTTTCTTCCTTCAAAATAAAGAAGGAAAGAAAAGAGTCCTTCCTTCTTTATTTTGTTTTTCTGTCTTTATTTCTTTTCTTGACCCCGGTATGTATTTTATTTCCTTCATTCCTTTTTAATTAATTTTTTCGTAATTTTTCTCGCATTCTTGTTGATTCTTCATTATTTCTTTTTTTTTCTCTTCTTTTGTTTCCTTCTTGTTTATTTACTTTCTTTTTCTTCCTTTTGTCTTTATTTTTCTTTCTTTCTGTATTTTCTTTCTTTCTTTTTTTCTTTTTGTCTTTCTTTCTTTATTTCTTTCTTTATTTCTTTTTTCTTTATTTATTTCAATTTCCTGGCCTCCATCTTTCAATTATTTTCATTCCGCATTTATATTTCTATTCTTTTGTCATTTCCTATTTATTATTTCTGCTTTCTACCTTTTCTTTTCCTTTTTCTTCAATTATTCTCCTCTTTTTTTTCTTTTTTAGACGTTTCTTTTAGTTCTTGCCTTTGTTTATTCTTCTTCTTCTAACAATTATTTCATCATCTGTCTATATTTCTGAGATGAGATATTCTAATTATTTACACTATTTACATTGTTCGGCCTTTTGTCCCCATCTTTTTTATCATATTCACGACGTTCCAGCCGTTGTATGCTCCAGCCTTCTTCAGGTGATTGGAATTTCGGACCGAACAATTTATTTCCTGCAATGCGTGTTCTAATGTCACAGATATTCAGTATTATTTAAATAATGTATAACAACAAAATAAAACACTTGATATTTTTGAAGGAATGCTTCTGAGTAATTCTGAGAGATAAAAAATATGAGATTTAAAAAAATAATGACATTGTAATATGGAATCAATTAGCAAAGTTTTTTTCCTGGTGTATATTCTTAGCTCAAATCATTTTAATTAAAAAAATTATGTATGATAAAATATTCATGCAAACGTCAAAAATATTTAAGTATAGAAAAAGTAACACATTATAATTTCACTATTATTACCGAGTTCAATATAACTATGCTGTTAAAAAACAAATCAGAATATATTAAAATATCCTATTTTGATATCTTGACACCAGATATCCCCTCTAGATTGGTTAGGACACACAGGTGTTCAGCAGAGTATATATGATTTTATCTGAAACGCCGAAAATTTTATGGAAATAAAATTGAAATGTGAGAATAACAGAATAAAATAAATATTGACAAAATCATTCGGTATCTAGTGTCAGACGACCGAATGATAAGGAATTCCCTTATATAATCAACCACCATTCTAGAATAGCCAAAGAGAAGCTGACCGTCGGTGGGTGACAAGCTGTTCTTCCTGATGGGCAGAACGTGCGGTTGTAGATAATCAGCACAGACGCATCATATGTTGTCCGTCGATATGTAGAGAAAAACGGCCAGTGATGGACAGACAGGCGTTTCATTGGGCAAAGGGAATATCCGACCATGTTAGTCTATCTTGGCAGAAAATGTCTCAAGTGCAAATTACCTAAAAAAAACAGACCATGCTAGATGAATCCATAGACAAATTACCTAGACTGTATTGAAAGGATTCCTGTTTTACTTTTCTCGTTGTAACGGTATTGCAACTTCTGTTACATTGTTGAACGTTCACCGGGTAATTCTCATCTTTTGTTCACATCGTCGCAAACGAAGGATGAAAAACATCTAGAGTTGGAGGTGTATGGTCGATGGAGAGTATATTTATATTATTCAGCAGAGGATGTTTTGCTGAATAATATGGCGATATTTTAGTTTAAAAAATGTTAAACGGACCTCTTATTCTTGCCTATGTTGTCTTTTACAAATGAAGTGCACATAACTAAGCAATTCCATTAAACTCGTCTCACATTGAGTTGTCTTTTTTACTTTCGTTTAGAGCCAATCCCCGGCCTATGTAAGCACCGTAAGTCATTCAGGGAGTAGTCAAAGCATACATACTCAGGAGTACACACAAGTTTACTGACGGTAAGAACAGACAAGAGTAACTACATTAAACACAGACAGAAACACTCATGTCGAATTCACGTACTTCCACCACGCCTAAGAAAATCCGTTCATTCGGCCATTCACGTCATACAGAGATATCTGTTGTGGAGTGATTTCACAGTGGAGGCTTGTATTTGTATTTGTCGGTCCTAAAAAAGGTTCGACATACAAAACATTAGAAACTTGATATAATAGGTATGACGCAGAGTAATCTAGTTGTGGTCGCTGTTACTTTAGTATTCGACTAACGGTCGTTCGGCATCGACTGACTGAGCGACTACCTCGTTACTCTTACTACTCTTACTTATTATAGGTGGGAGTGTCTATTAACTATAGAATAGGTGTGTTCCACTAATACAATATCAACCAAAGCGTGATAAAGGACATATTTACATATCCATATATTACACACACACTGACGCATTTGTACATCCAGGAACATGTTTTTTTTTTTTAACTTTATTTCTTTATACCAGTGGTTCTCAACTGATTTTGGTCCATGCCCCACTTGGGCCTTTTTAAAATTCGGATGCAAATTTTACTGCAATTCATGTGAAAGAAGCTTAATATAAAATATTTTGATGTATGCATACTGAATATACATCGTATGTATTAACACGCATTAATATTAACACTCTCAGTCAAACTCACTAGAAAAAACATTCACTGTCAATAACTCAGTCTCGAATTGCCCTTTTGTCGTGTTGGTATAGTAAGCCGAAGGGTGCATATCCTACTCATGCGCCGAAATGTAGGAATCATTTCTTTAGGCGTTATTCGAACTATCTCTAACTCTGTTAAGAACAGGCTTTTGCTTGAATTTAATTGTAACGATTGTTGTTATTAAACAGAAACTCAGATTTCTACGACGATGCTGTTTTATCCTTTGCTTGGAGCATACAAAGAGATTTTTTTCTCTCTCTCGTTTTTTGTCGGTCGAATATTCCATTTTCCCTAAACGGTATTATGTACGAAAACAGTCAACGACTGTCAAAGTCCAAATGAAGACACGCATCAATCTGCAGAATATAAGCGAGCTAGCCAGAGATGATAAAGATGCAAAATATTAATATTTGTCAAATGCATTTCAAAAGGTTACTGGTACAGTCGTAATAACTTTCGCCCAGTGTTGTTTGGTTGCTTCAGATACGGAGCAATGGCAACTTTTCATAGATAGAGAGAGAGGGAGAAAGAAAGAGAGAGAGAGAAGAAGAAGCAAAGAGGAAACTTATACTTAGAAGAGGTAGCTGAAATTTCTGAGAAACGTAATGAGAAAGGAGGGCTTGGAAATGTGATACTCACAGGACGGATAGAGAGAAAATAGGACATGGGAAAAGCAACGAGTGACATACGTAATAAGCTTGAGCAAGAACATGGCAGAACAGTGTCTGGGAGAAATAACTAAAAAACAACATATATTAAGATCTACAACGGATAGGAGGAGGTGGAGAACCATGATCGCCAATGCCCTGAAGTGACACAGTACATTAAGGAACAAGGTTAAAGAAAGTTTACAGTAATGGCCCTGTGTTGCCTTATAGACTAGATCATTTGGGAATATTTGTGATTAAGCTTTTTGGATGTATCTCTTCAAAGTCTAATGTTTGTAGAAGGGAGTTAATTGAGAAGTGTTCCGTTTAACAATGAGAGGATATTTATATCGTAAGCAGGCAGGTATAATTTTTACCTAAGGTAATGGATTTTCATTTGTGGAACCAACTAAAACAATTGATTTATGTAGCAGATATTAGTAATGAAGAGACGCTTCATCAACATGCCATTGCAGACGGTGAAATCATTCTATAACTTGTGAAAGTATTTGAAAGGATCCGCCAGTCATTGATCCGACGGATGCACGCATCAGTAGATTTAAGCGGAGGACACTTCAAACATTTGTTAGGAGTTTCTGTGTTGAGGTACAACGATGGTCTTTTGAACATATGTTTATCAGGACATTTTTTTACCTTGTTTTGGTGTCAACAACTTGCCTCTAAAGTATTTTTAGATTATATCTTGGATTGTACATTTAACAGCGTCTACCGTAATCTTTAAACTTAGCTCAAAAACGAAGGATTTGCACACATGTTGATACACCATTTTTATTATATATATATATATATATATATATATATATATATATATATATATATATATTTTTGTTTATATATATGTGTGTTTATATATAAATATATATGTTTACATATATAAATATATATCTGTTTATATATGTATGTATGGATATATATATATATATATATATATAACCATACATATATACAGTGTAACCCGGATGTAAGAGAGTTGTCGGGACCGGAGAATAAGTCTCTTATATCCGGGTTTCTCTTATATCCGGGTTTGGTCTATTTTATATACATTAACACATGCTCTAATTTGGGACCAGAGAAAATCTCTCTATATCCGGGTTTATCTTATATCCAGGTCTCTTATATCCGGGTTACACTATATATATATATATATATATATATATATGCTTATATATAGAGGTTTATATAAGAGTTTATATATATATATATATATATATATGATATTTTAGTTGTTTCAATATAACTCATATAAACTTTATACACATGTTTTATTAGGCATCTCTGAATGATAAAAAATTAAATATTGAAATCAGTGTCCATGGGCCTCGCGATCAAATATCGTATGATTTAAAGTACGTCTCTCGAGTTGATTCTAACATGCTGTCTTATTTTAAAACCAGGGCAACAGCTTCGAAGCTATCTCTAGGCCCATATTCAATATCTTCACAGTTTATAAATCAGGGTTTTCTACTCAAACATGGTACAAGCGAAATATTGCATTTATATCAATAAGAAATGATGTCAGATTAAAAAGTCCGTTAAGTGCTTTTCTTTGGCAATAATTTCCTCTCGAAGCGAACTTCGGTAAACGTTCGCTTGGTGATTTGTACGAATGGACGCAAGATATGTTCTGACTTCAAAGAATAGCTATTATTCCTCAGACAAATCACAACTTATAGAATCATACGCTGGCAATAACGTTGCTCCTTGTAATCTTTTGTTTTAGTTTTGAACATTTGCGTAGTCTGTGCTGCATAGAGTGACTTAGTACAATGATTTGTATTTAAATGTTGACAAAAGCGGTTAATTTCTCGGCGATTTAGTATTAGTACACCATTTAAACGTATATGTGCTTCAGAATGAATAATTATAAAAAAAAAAAACATTTACTTTTCAACGATTTACAGGTTTCGAAGAGCTGGTGCTAAATTTTTGATCCTAAACATGAAACGCTAAACAAATAATCATATTTAGCCTCTTGGTCAGATTTCAGAATGTAGAGAATTCCTAGCAGCTTTCATCAGTATCTTGTTTATCTTAAAACAACGATTCATCATCTGTTACAAAAAGTTTAAACTTTTAACTTATCTTAGGCCTGTACTGTTTCTTGGAAATCTGATATAAACGTTTTCTTGTGTCGTAGTCGTTTGAGGATAATATGAGTTGAATTTCTCTATAAAAATACATAGAAATCAAATTAATGTAGTTTGCTATTTACTATCCCTATAGAATATTGTATTCCGAAAAAAAATATTCCGTAGGCTACACTACGACATCTCTTTCTTGAAGACCTATTTGTCATCAGTCAAACCAAAATTTTATACGCCAACATATAATGAAATAACACTGAAATGAAAAGACTATAAGCGGTACCCTTTGTAAATAAAATTAAGACTCAGCAATATAAAAGTAAGATTCAAGAATACAGGAATCTTCCAGTATAAAATCAAACTACCAGTAATTAACAAAGCGACTGATGATACCCCGTTCGAAAATATATTTAAATCGTCAGAATTCACATGAGATCAATCTCACGCAACACCGCAATTTTTAAAAAGAATTAACACCTTCAAATCTATAAATCAATCATTCGCCCTTGCATGAAATACTGCTGTTATATATGGCCTGGAGCCCCCTCTAATCGTCTTAAGGTCCTCAGCAAAATCCAGAGACGGATATGCAATGTGGATGGCCTCGATTTGGCATCTCGTTTACTGTCGCTCTCTCACAGATGCGACGTGTCCTCTTTCTGACATTTCTACAAATAATTTCACGGTAACTGCTTTGACGAGCTACTTTCGCTAGTTCCTAAATTGAATGAATTTAGACGTGGCACTAGGTCGGCATCTCAGTCCCACCCTTTCAATGTCGAATCGGTTAAAATCTTCTACACCAATAGCTTCATGTCTCGCATTTTCCATCTGTGAAACTCCCGTCCTCTTAATTGCTTCCCTGTTATCTCTAATCTCCAACTATTCAAATGCAATGTCACTCGACATCTCCAGATGTCTTCATCTTTTCCACGTCCTTCTCTTCATCCTTTCCTCCACCATGTCTCTTTACTCTTGCTTCCACTCTCTGTAAAACCTTGCGTGCTGGTGGGACTCCCGCCTTGCTTGGGGTGAAAAGCTTAAAAAAAAATCCAGATTAGACCAAAGTGTAAATAGCTGACAAGTGGAACCAGATTAACTTTTATTTCTTTTAGATTCCTGATAATAGTTGAAGCCAGTCGAAGGTATGTCCGTTAACACGCCTATATACTGCGGAAGATCCTCATATACCCCCGATTACTATCTGGGGATGAAAATTAATCCGACACTCAAAAATATAATGCATTAAAACATAATAAACACGACTGATCTAGGATTGGTTAGCAAGCTTATCTCGCTAAAACAGGTACAACAGTAGAGTGAGTTCGATCCTTACTAGCTGCCCTATAATTCGGTCTTGTGCCCCATCTAAGCTACGGTTAGAAATTCAATATACATATTGTGATGAGATTTCTTTTTCTTGCCTTCTGTAAATAATTTTCATTGTCCGTTCACCCATGAAGTGGACTATTCCTATCTTGTGTTTTATTTATATATAGCTGTTTTTTTTTTATTTTGTTGAGTATGTAAACATATTTTGCTAGAATAATGACGGTTTATTTTAGCAAAAGGTACATTTATTACGACGTGAGATATTGGATACGGAGCCTGGTTTCCCAACGACCGCCCAGAAACATTAAATACATTTTAGTAGCAAAAGAATCTGTACAAACTGCGATTCTTAGTAGAGTTCCTTTCACCTCCAAAACTATCAGATTATTTCAAGCTTCAATAAATAATATAATGTTATTCCGTTACTGAAATCAAAGTATATCAATCCCACGAACAAGGCTTTTGCACATCACCACCTCTCAACACTACGTCAGGAGGTTGGCGAATCTCTCGACGAGTATTTTTGAGCATTGAAAATCTTAAGCAATCTTTTGCTATCGTAGATAAGAAAACATTTATTGTGGAATAAGACTCTGGATTTCGTCGCCTTGTTTGACCCAGCGACAGTGTTGGATTCAGATCAGGAATTCTGAATTGCACACTGCTACAGAACATTCTTGGTTAGTGAGTGTTGCAAAACCTAAGCCGAAGATTAATGAAAATCTTACTGTATTGTTTGTTTCTGTGGAAGGTGAATCGAATAGTAAGTGCTATTTTTGTGGTTTTTCACAGCGCGCTCGTCAGAAATTCCCGGCACTTGAAGACATGTGTTATGGATATCGTAACGGTTACTTTGCTAAGGTCTGACGTATTAAACTATCGGCGATTTCTCTATTGATTGAAATGATCAGACAACGCTAGCCGCCGTAACTACATCGGCTACCCCATGTTCTCTGAAGTGGGTAGTATTAAGGCTATTTATCAAGGGAGTAAGGTCTTATTGACAGTGACAATTCAAAGCCTTATCCATCCGGTCTTTAAGTGCAATGCTTTGGATATCCACTATTCGTCGGGGGACTGTTTTGTTTTTTGTATTTTTTCTCTTTTTGGTGGGAGTAAATTGCTGTTAAAGATAAGAAAAAGGCAACTATTACCTACTGATTATTTTGGAACCATAAGTCCACACTTCTTGACGGCTAATTTCTACCCCGTATTGACGATACAGTTGACAATTGCACATCACAGTGTTTTTAGTGCTATCGATATAAGCAATGACAATCAGAAAGAAAGATAAGCCCTACACCGGATTCGAGACTGGTGGTGTACCCTATACAAGTTTACTAGGGTAGCTTGACTCCTTTATTAAAGAAAATTAACTCACTGTAGTCTATCCCATCTTAGACGATGTTACGATTTGTTGCATGAAAAAGGAGGCATCTGATACTAAACTTAACAATCTCCTTGACGCTGCAGAAAGGAAGAATATAACTTGCCATGAAGAGAAATATCATTTTTCAACAGAAAGACTCAGTATCTTTGGTTATGTGCTGGCGGGTGGAAAGAAACATACAGTCCCAGAACGCGTTCGCCCTTCACGCGAACTTCCATTACACCGAGATAGATAATTCGCTGAATTCTGGGACATTTTTTCTTCCTATACTCCTGGAATCTACCATTATTCAAGGAAAATCTATCCTGCTCCTATTACATTCCCGGTGACAAAAGTAGAACCTGCATTCTCTGCTCCTAAGGTCGTTGAAAACTCTGTAGTTTGTGCAATTGACGAATCCTTGTCATTCAAAATGAAAGCAGATGCATCCGATGACGCTGTTGCTGTGATTACCTTTCAGGCTGGACGACCAGTTGCTTCCTTATGGACGTTTCAGAGTGCCAAGAATTACTACCCTTCTATATAGAAAGCTCAGTCATTCATCAAAGTCTCGCGGCATTGGCGACATTATTTGGCTGGAAGCGGTTCCAGTGAAAACTGACCAGCGATCCGTCAGGTACATGTTCGATAAAAGGCAAGAAAGTAAAGTTTTAAAAAATATTGCGCTGGAAGATGGAATTATCTTGCTATAATTTTGATATTCAATACCGACAAGGCCAGGAGAATATTTCTACTTATAACCCCAGGTTTTATTGTGGAGCAGTATTTTATGATAAACAATCTTTATTGAAACTCCATAAGTCTTTGCCACGCAGGAGATAGACGCTCGTTTTAATTCGTCAAAGAAAGAAATATTCTCAATGCGGTAAAGGTTGTGCGACAAGTAATAAAATCTTTTCGTCTATGTGCCGAACGCAAGCAAAACTTCATAGGCCAGAAGATACGGACCTGATTAAAATTACTCTGCCTTTCGAGCGAATGAGCATAGGCATTAAGGTCCCATTCCCTAAAAGAAATAGGACTCGCTATACAAGTTTACTAGGTTGGATTGACCCCTTTATTAAAGAAAATTAACTCACTGTAGCTTATCCCTACTTATACAATATTACTATTTGTAGCATGAAAGAGAAGGCATATGATACTAACCTTAACAAATTTTTCAACAAAAAGACTGAGTATCTTTGGTTATGTGGTAGCGGCTGAAAAGAAACATACAGACCCGGAACGACTTCAACATTTATAGACGAATACTTCTTTTGTGTTCCCTTTTGGAGATGTGAAAACTTCAACTATTATTAATTTGTTATCTCATTTCTACATTTTTAGTATGTCCGCCTACATATATCCTTCATAAGCGGAATCTTCTGATTGAGAAAGGGGATGTTTGTAGTTGGATTACGAGTTATAATACCCAAGGTAATGAAGAACAATTAACATGGTGTCTAGATCACGTGGTCTATCTGAACAAAACTGGGAAATAGTCTTCCCGACGCTTTACATTCAATTCGCTCGTTGCTCTGCACAGAGATGATGACAACACCAGATAAGCTGTTTAGTTACACCTGCCGTTTTTTTTTTTCCACTGTAGATATCATTCTCTCTTGTTCATGCATTGCTAGACCTATTCGCCTAATAATAGATGTTCGGGTGAACAAGACTGACAGATAGGTCGAAGAGGTAGAGATAATCGAAGAAACAACGACTGCTAGTAAAAAATCTATGACCGGTTGTGATCGCTGTTGACAGTTACTCCCAGAAGGCAGTGATGGGAAGATCTACACAGTTCTTCCGAAGAAACTATGGAAGCGACCACAACCAAACTGGATAATACTAGCCTGAGTACCTCACAATCCCTCCTGATGTTATGAAGGAAGCAATTGTGATCATGTGATCGGAGCGGATACATCGTGCACCCACCCGTTGTAATAAATTATAAGAGCAGTAATTTAAGGTAGAGAATCAGATGTTTCCTTTTAATGGCATTATTTAATGCCTCCTATATATATATATATATATATATATATATATATATATATATATATATATATATATATATATATAATATATATATATATATATATATATTATATATATGCATATAATATACATATTGTATATATATATATATATATAATACATTTATTATACATAATATATATATCATAATATATATATATATATATATAATATATATATTGTATACTATAATATATATATATATATTATATATATATATATATATTATAATATATATATATATATTATATATATATATTATATATATATATATATATATATATATATATATATATATATATATTCATTGTTGGGAGAAACATGTTCGGACACATATTTTTTGTAATTATTGTATTTCCAACTAATGAATAAATATACTTTTCATATTATTAACTGTTCATAGATGCATAAAAACTAAATATGCAGAGAAAACAAAAAAAATGATTTAATAGAAATAAATCCTATTTATTTATTTTAATGGTGAAGTATTTGTACAATACAAAAAATAAATTATAATCTTTCTATATTTTTTAGAATAGCCATTATTCACTTCTACATCAACCAACCTCTTCTCGTAGTTCTCAGATTATGATTTACAAATTTAGTTGGTATTTTGTTCCAATTTTCTTCGCATATGGTCTTCAGATCTGGGATGTTTGGAGCTTTCGATTGGATTTGAGTTTTGAAATAACACCACAGATTCTCGATTGAGTTAAATCTGAAGACATATTTGGCCATTTCAGGATATTTACATTATATTTACAAGCCATTACGTCATAAATTTTGCAGTGTGATTAGTATCATTATCTTTTTGGAAGATCCAATTAGGTGGAAATTCAAGTTTTTTCAAATGAAATCATTAAATCTCCTTCCAAAATAGTTTAATATACTGCGGCATTCATTCTGCCATCAATTACTGATATGTTGCCAGTACCTTTTGCAGAAAAAACATCACTAAACCATGATGCTGTCACCACCCAATTTCACTGGGGGAACTGTGTTCTTTTGTTTTGAAGGCATCGCCATCTTTCGTCCATACACGATTTCTAGAATTACGTCCAAATAATTACTTTTGGTTTCATCTGTTCATAATAGACATTGTCAATACGGTTCTTTTTATACTTATGTTTAAGAACGAATTTCAACCTAACGTCTCTGCGTCATTTCAATATCAGTGGAAACTTTGGAGGGGAGCGGCATTTTAGATTGTTCCTATTAATTTCATTGCTTATTCATCGTTTAGTGAGATATATTCCTGACTAAAGCAAATCATCTTGCAGCTCACGACGAGTCTCCATAGGATTTTGGTTATTTTGACGTATTAATTTCCGCGAGGATCTTGTAATAATCGTGCGTGAAGCACCTGTTCTTCTCTGTTTTTCAGCTGTTTTGATGTTTTTTTTAATACCTTGCAATGAATAGTAATGATAATAGTAAATGGAATATTCAGGGTGTGTAAGATTTTTCTGCTACTTTTACCTTCTTTCCGGAGCTTAACAATCAGTTCTATTTGCGAATTTGTCAATTCTTTACCTCGCGTCATGTTGATAAAATTCTTGCACGGATATCAATAACAGAATGTTCTCTTTGGACTTTTTAGGCTGAAAATAAAAACTGATAGCATTATGAGAATATTCCACGAGAATGATTTAGAATATTAAAGGAATTTAAAACGTTTAAAATCTGTAATTTGCATTGTACGAATACTTTTTTCATCCATGAAAATGCATAAATGTGATTTGTTTCTATTAAATCAAAATATTTTCTGTTTTCTATGCATATTAAATTATGCATCTGTGTTGAGTTAATTATGTGAAAATTATGTTTATTCATTAGTTGTAAATACAATTAATTAATAAGTTGTATGTGGACGAAAACTTTTCAATTACTATATATATATATATATATATATATATATATATATACGCACACACACGCAAGGGGATCATAATTCATTATTAAAATAAAGGATGCAAAAATAGCACACCGAATAAAATTGAAATTAAGTGTGACAGTAACGGTAATATTGAGCGACCTTTCCTTCGGGACGAAATCTTTTAATTTTCCAATGTACTCAAATCTATTAGAAACCAGTATCTGGCACTTCAAATCACTGTCTTTGGTATATTATCTTTTCTAGATAAAATCAGTTTCTCCAAATATCTGTCAAATTCTGAGGTTTTTATTGGAAATAAAACCAAAGCTTAAAAAATATATATATGTTAATTTTTTATTAGAATTAAATTTGGTTCATATGTCATTACGGACAAGCAGATTATCATTTTTTTGTCTAATTATTGCTTGTCTGATTCTGATGTTGGTCTTGTCACGGGGTTTGGATTTTTGTTCCCCCGCCACTCCGAGGAAAATCAAGATAATCGAATTATTTAGAGATTTCGAAATGCTCTTTTCTCAGTTGATAAAACATCAGCCTAATTCGGATGAACCTTTGAGTGGTCTTAAAGATTGTCTAAAAAAATAGCTAATAATTGCGTTAATTAGCCTTTTGATTTTCGAGGGTTCTATTGGCAGCAAAACTGTTTCAAATCGGCCAATTTACTTAGATTCAATAGAGATGTATATATTACCTGAACTGAGAATAATGCAGGTGTGGCCATATTAAATTATTCCGCTAACGTCAATAAAATACCGTGCATTTTGGATGATACAGGTCAATCTCAGAAACCAAATGATGACATCTTGAAGACGGATGTTAGAGTGCAGAGGAAATAGTTCTGTTCAAAGATGTGTATAATAATATTCCTCCTCTTGGTTCCCAACGTTCACGGATAAATGGCTTACCAAAAATTCAGAAAGTGGACGTTCCACTTAGGCCCATTTTGTCCATGGCGTATTGGCAAATTTGTCTATCAGGTATTGGCTAAGTGACTTATTGAATTTCTCGATTCTCTATCAGTTTTCTATTCTGGGTATAGTGTGCCAGCCTCTTTCCAATTTGCTACTTATGCGCAAATTGAAACGCACTATTGACACTGAATACTTCATGTCTTTTGATATATCTAGTTTGTTTATAAATGTCCCGTTTGATGAAACCATTGATATTTGTGCAGACTTTTTATGTAAAGCCCTATTGTTTCTGAGGTAGTCTTTGATGTGTTGATGGTGATGGCTACCAAATCAGTTTCCTTTAACTTTAAAAATTGCATCTAACAAAATATAGATGTAGTTGCGATGGAAAGTCTATTAGACCTCTTGTGGGTAACATCCTTGTAGTTTTTCATAAGAGACAATCATCTGTTAAGATTTTTAAGCCTTATTGTTACTTCTGATACGTTGATGATACGTTTACATCGTTTTCTCCACGTCATGAAACGGAGAAATTTTTTCGATATTTAAATAATCTCTATCCTTCTTGGAAATATAATATGGAGGCGGAAGAGTTACCTTTCTGGATGTGTTAGTTGAGATAACAAGGAATCAAAAGAAAACCGTTGAATCCGTCTACACAAAAATAGAAAAAATATTACTGCATGTGAAAATATTCTCTTCAAACATAAAGGAATTTACGTAATTTTTGACTTGATAATATCATTATAGAATAGCGTTTATAAATTCCAGATTCCTTTAGGTTTTCCACGTCCTTCTCTTCATTCTTTCCTCCATCACGCCTCTTTACTCTTGTTCCCACTCTCTGTAACCCCTTTACGTGCTGGTGGTACACCCGCCTTGCTTGGGGTGAAAAGCTTAAAAAAATCCTGATGAGAGAAAAGTATAAATCGCTGACAAGTGGAAGCAGATTAACTTTTATTTCTTTTAGATTTCTGATAATAATTAAAGCCAGTCGAAGGTACGTCAGTTAACACGCCTAAATACCGCGTAAGATCCTCATATACCCCTGATTGCTATCTAGGGAAGAAAATTAATCCGACACTTAAAAATATAATGCATTAAAAACACAATAAACATGAGTGATCTGGTATATATACCCAGAAACATACCCACTTGATCGTGGCGTAATGGTTAGCAAACTTGTCTCACTAAAACAGTTATAACTGGAGAGTGTGTTCGATCCTTACCGACTACTCTATAATTTCAGCCTTGTACCAGATCTAAGCTACTCTTATATATATTATGTATATATTGTAATGAGATTTCTTTTTCTTGGCTGTCGTAAATAATTGTCATAGTCCATTCACCCATGAAGTGAACTGTTCGTATCTTGAGTTTTATTTATATATAGCTGTCTTTTTTTTTTATTTCGTTGAGTATGTAAACATATTTTGCTAGAATAATGACGGTTTATTTTAGCAAATAGTACATTTATTATAACGTGAGATATTGGATACGCAGCCTGGTTCCCCAACGACCACCCTGAAACATTAGAGACATTTATTAGCAAAACAATCTGTACAAACTGCGATTCAATTAATTCAATCATCAATATAAAATATAATGTTATTCCTTTACTCAAATCAAAGTATATCAAACCCACGAACAAGGCTTTTGCACATCACCAACTTACAACACTTGAAAATAATATCATTATGGAATAGCGGTAATAAATTCTTCTAGTTGTTAACGACTTTTTGTTTGTTGTTTATAGATTCTTTGTTTCAATAAATTAACTTCGTTTATTGCCTTGAAAAAGTCCACATTGAGGTAAACGAGTTTGCTGGAGCTACGCAGTTTTCCTTTTGATTTTTCTAGAGGTTTATTCTGAGCAGATTTTAAATATAATATAATACATGAAATAAAATGTAATATAGTATATAAAATATAATATATTTTATAATAATATTTAAAATAAAATGTAATATATACAGTATAATATAACATATAATATATAGTATAATATCATATATATATATATATACATATATTATATATATATATATGTGTTTGTACATATAAATATATATATATATATATATGTACTTATATAATGATTGAAAGGTAACTTCCTATTTTATATATGGTGACCTCTCTCGTTTTGTAAAAATATACTTAGACGGGAGAGTCTATCATACAGAAAATATTGAGTTACTTTTCAATCTCCCTCTATATGTGTGTTAAATAAATCGCTGAAAGTAATATTCCGGTGAGGTTAGGGGTCAATTTTTATTTTGCAGTTTAGAGGATCATTTATTTTTACTTTGTTTGATAAGCAAAAACTTCCCAAAGTAATGGAGATTGATTCCAACATTTAGCCATGTAGAGAAGCAATATAATTTCAGTGTAATTTTTTTTTTCTTGACCATTTACCAAGTTGTAAATATGACCGTAAAACACAGTTGTGGAAGTTGCCGATATTTAAGACGACGCAAATTTAGAAACAAGTAATCAGATCCGCCATAGTCGTAAAATTTCTAGTGGAACAATAATAATCGAAAAAAATCTGTTTTGGTCAGAAACACTTATAAATTTTACTCTAGATATCTTTTTTATTTATTTGTCATTTGTTGAAAAGAATTTCCTATTGTATTATATACACAATGATATACTTAGTATTTTTCAAATGATATAGATAGATTTTGCTAAATACCCCAGTGTTTGATATTCACTAATTCCTGATAATGTGTTGACATAACAATAACATAAAACTATAAGGCACAGGAGATCATATCTCTTCCTATATTTCTTTTTACTTTAATATCGATCAATGCACGAGGTTTCTCGTTTCGCGTTGCTGCAGTAGAAGTAATCTTATGCTGTTCATGATGGAATTATTGCGAAAAAGAACACAATTGATACGATTGAATTAGGAATCTTAAACAAGAACAGTTACCATGCTGTCATATTGTTAATCGTAAACGATAATTTCAATCACGTTTTCTTGGGTTAAATAACATTGAAGTCTCCATTTGTAGAGATATTTGTTACGCCTAGCAAGCAATATTACGACAGCAACTACTAAATCTCATGCTATGAAAGATTTGAGCATAGACTTTGCAAAGTGTCGAATCGATCTCCAGCGCAAGATTGAACTTTAAGAGGTCCTGGTGGACCAGCGTCTTTCCGTCGGCCGCGTAGTCTGTCGCGAGGTCGGCCCCAGATAGAGTGGGTCAAACTGGCAAATGACTCTTGTTGTGTGATCATCAGGTAGTTGCATGACGTAACCAAGCTAGAGAGCAGCGATGGTACGGGGGATGCTTCTATGGCCAGACCTCACTCGAAACTCCTCGTTGGAATCAGAATCGGACCAGTGCTACTGATCGATAGTCCTTAGTACGCAGAGCTCAAAGCCATTGGCGCTGGAGGCGAGAATCTTGCTGAGAGGCCAAGTCTCGCACCATGTATTAGCGCAGAGCGACGGCGACTCGTAACATAGTTCAACATTCATCAACCTGTCACACAATGCAAAAGGAAATATCTCTTTCATTGTCACTTAAAAAGTTTATGTGTGCCATATCCCGTCAATTAAATAGTCTTATGTGTGCCATATCCCGTCACTTAAATAGTCTTATGTGTGCCATATCCCGTCAATTAAATAGTATTATGTGTGCCATATCCCGTTAATTAAATAGTCTGATGTGTGCCATACCCGTCAATTAAATAGTCTTATGTGTGCCATATCCCGTCACTTAAATAGACTTATGTGTGCCATATCCCGTCACTTAAATAGTCTTATGTGTGCCATATCCCGTCAATTAAATAGTCTTATGTGTGCCATATCCCTTCAGGATGTGAAAAATTTTAGCTCTCCCCAATATTTCTTCTTTAGCGACTCCAAGTAACTTTTGGCCGCTTACCATCTTCTGTCACTATACTGGCATCCTCACGCGCGGATTCGTTAATTCATTCGCTATATCCTCGATGTTTATCCATTCCTACGTCATACATACTCTCATCTATACAATGTCATTTTCAATACTTGCTTTTCTTTCCGGCATGAATTTCCATTTCCATATGAGAATTTCAGACATCTAACCATATTTATTTGACTATTTCTTTTAAAAGATACTTTTTCTTTTTTCAACGGTGACTTATTCTATGTTGTTTCCACTTAAGCAGGACACACACCCATATATATATATGAGAAAAACAGTAAGATCTGCCTTTATGGTGAATATAAAATGATATTTACAACTTTAAATAATGTTTGTCATATACTATAAGACCTGTCTGTTTTAATATATTTTTTATAATAAATACGATTAATCCTTGTTTTATTTAAATATTACATAAAATAAAATATTTATTCCGTTTTATATATATATATATATATATATATATATATAATAAACACCGGTTTATTTTAAATGTAAGGCATATTTTATGAATAAAAAAAAACTGTAAACCTTTATAATATATGGAATGCGCCAGCATTGCGTTATCCAGCTATTTTTAATAAAATTTAAATTATGTAACGGTCAGTCTGTACCCAGCACCTGAAGATGGCGTTCTCCATAAAAATCTGAGTTGTGCTACCGGTGAGGTATAATATGATTATTAATATATATTTACACATATATTTAATATATATATATATATATATATATATATATATATATATATATATATATGTGTGTGTGTGTGTGTGTGTGTGTAGGCGTTTCTCGATTAGGCGTAATGCCAAACTCGTGTATTTTTTACACTTTTAATATGCTTTGTATGTATGATTATATTACATGGAATCTCATTTACTCTTGAGTCGATTTATTAGTTACGCTAGTTCGTGTTGCTACAGAAATATAGGAAAGACAGCAGTGTCAATTCCTTGATTCGTTCAAATACTGTGATAAATGAAATGTGTACAAATTGAATGTGTTGACGATCAAATACTTGTTGATAGAGTGTGTCTTCGCTGTAAGAATTAATCTCGATTTCATTCAATTTCTGACCGACGTAACATGGCTTCCCTCTGTCTTTTCTACAACTATTTTCATAGCAACTACTTTGAAGAGCTTTTTTTCCCTGGTGACCCAACTAAATGAACTGCTAGTCTGGCATCTATGTTCCAAGCATTTACTATGTGAAATAGCTAAATACAACCGCATCTTCTACTCTAACCGTTCTTTTTCTCGCACATCCCGGATGTGGAATTCCCTCACGTTTAATGGTTGACCTGATAACTACAATCTTCAAAACTTTTAATGGAAAGGCAATCACCAGCTTCTATCCTCTTAAACCCCGTTCAGCTTTTTTCCTTTCCTCAATGCTCTCTAAACTCAGTCTTTTCCCTCATTTTCACTCTCTGTAACCGCCTGCGTATTAGTGGACTTGCCTCCTTGCTTGGGGTGAATCGATTAAAACAAACAATTTATGCAGGTTTTACTCCATTCAGCGACAGAATGTGTCTTTCAATTTTCTTTTATAGATTTACTATGTATAATGCCTTTAATATTACGAAGTAAATGTTTCCTATTCATGTCTTTGCCCTGTTTTTATTCGGATACTTAGCAATTATTATGAAGAAATGAATGAACGCATCTTACGGAAAGATTTTGCCAGCGTCATCCTAGAATTTATGCAACATTTTCAAGTTTAAATTAAGCCAAATATATATATATAAAGTTTTGTGTGTAAAAGTGAGTGCAAAATACCCCATAAAAAGTCTCCATGCAAAAAGATAACGCACTGACAAACTGCGAATAACCCTAACCCTTCCTCCTCCTATCTATCTATCTATCTATCTATCTATCTATCTATCTATCTATCTATCTATCTATCACTTCGCACTAGTTGGCGATGGACAGTCCGTTGAACTACAAAGTAAGGGCACAGTAAAAACTAAATTGTATCGAATCTAGACACTCAGAATTTTGACATTCAGCAAAAACCCGTGTGGAAATATGAACAGTTTTACGTTATTGTGCTTTGGGGACTTTTGCAGTAAAAGCAAAATATGGCTGCAAATATGTAGGATTTATAAAGATAAAATACGGACATCTTTCTTGGTGAGTTTATAAATTGTACTCTGTTCACTTATTAATATTAAGAATGAGCTATTGTAATTTATAATATTGTACAAGGATTAAAGGAAAATTACTTATATAATCCATATTATTTATAATACATTCCTTCTTGCTATCATTTTTGACGGCATAGTTACACTATATATATATATATATATATATATATATATATATATATATATATATATCTGTATGTGTGTGTGTGTGTGTGTGTGATTTGGATAGTCCTTACACAATTAATGTCAAGAAAAGTAAACACTTATACGAACGCAAGAGAAATAAAATAAAAGTTTATTTGTAGTACTTCCCCTAGGTCTTTAATTGAACTTGGATAAAAGTGGGACTACTGCTCAATATATATATACATATATATATATATATATATATATATATATATATATTTATATATGGAGAGAGAGAAAAGAGAGTGGGGAGAGAATTCTTGTACCTTGTAACTTCAGTACACTTTCTACACATGTATGTTAATTTATTTTCTGTTTGATTTATTGAAAATTATAATTTGGGCCCCTAAAGACATTACCACGCTTCTCGACATGAAAAAAAAATTGGCCACCCTTAAATTATAGCCTAAATTTTGGTAGCCATCACCTGCGACCGAATTTGTAAATTTCCTGATTGCATTGTTATTTGTTATATGTCTATGTCTATCCATGCAGTTGTGTTAGGCACTTCATACACAAAAGCTAGCGCGTGACAAAGTGAATCGATGGAGATATCGCTACTTAACGTAGATGGTGCTGGTGTTGAGAGAATTTCCGAGACGCCTTATCTAACCGAAGCTATCTTGTTATAGTTATTTCTTTTCCAACAGGAGATTGTGACAAAGGCTTCGATGATTTAAATATGCAGAGGACGCCTTGAAGGTTTAGAGTACGCGTGAACAATCGATGAAGTATTGTGCGGATTTTCATCCAGGAAGCAGAAATCTGTTGCATTAATAGAGTAGACAAACGAGTCGCCTGTCCACGTGTTAAATGGCGTGCTAGCTGTTTCCCTGTCTGCATGCGTAGCGCATACACTGGACTGCCAAAATTCATGGCTTATGACTATATAATCGTAGTGGTAAAATCCAGCTTCCCTAAAAGGACACATTCAATGACCGAGTAGCCTGTGCAGTTTGCAGTTGAAATTTTTCTTTTAACACAATTTTTACGGTTATATTTTTCTCAAGTGAAGAAGCTGTTATCTCTCTGTCCAGTATTTATCATCATTTTCTTCTTAACTTTATATTTGAAGTACTGTGAACTAACAACATCATGTTTATGTCATTATTTTCTCATCGAGTAACATGTAACAGTAGCTGTTTATTTTAGTTGCTGTTGGTAGTTTTCGACTGATGTTGTTTCTGTTATTTAGTACAGTTGTTTGTTTGTGATTCTGTAGTCTCAGTCCACAAAGAAAGATGGTCTTTAACAAGATTTTCATATTCCCTACTCTCAGGATTGATAGTTAACCGTAGATAGCGCCACTGTAACTTCATACAATGAAATGCGCAGACTTATATCAATTTTGCAAGAGAGGCTTCTAATACTTTCTGAGCATCATTCCCTTTGATATTTTTCACCTTTTTGTATATGAGGCCACTTAGGAAAAAATAATAACTATTTGTCAATGAAAAAAGTCGATTCGTTTGTTCTTATTTAATTCATAGGAAACAAAATATAGTCAATTTTGTTCACAATACACTTGGTGTATTCCAAAGCTTTCTATTACTCATATATTATTCGACACAATTTTAGCCCCAGCAATTCCGTGTTGGCAGATCGTATTTGGACAATTTTCCCAAATATTTTAAAATCAAAAAATGAGAATAGGAACCTGAAAATTTATTTGTTAAATGTAAATATTTAGTCTACTCAACTACAATTTGATTACTCTGATTCCAGCCAAATGGCAAGATAAGATGTTATCGCAGACATTCCTTTTTAAGTGGCAGAATATCCACAATCCAAAAGATAAATTAATTTTCACCATGAGTGTTTTAACTATATGTCTAAAACTAAAAGAAGCACGTAAATTAAACAATATATGATGAAAGTTATAAATATTTATATTTTCCTGAGAGAACAAAATATTAGTACCGTAGTGAAAATGGCCATTTTAAAACCATTGCACTAAGTTAAGAGCAAAGAGAAACTAAAAATATATAATCACTGAAAAGAGATAATTCGAAAGAAAAGAAGGGAAATGGTTAGCTTAACTTTTTTTACATTTTAGGAGTCCTGAAATATGAGGTAAATGATCATCCTTATTTTAATATTTTTTCGACTTACATCCAGACAGCGATTATACAGCTTGTCAGCCCTAAATAATATAATTTTCTATTTCAGATGGCTGATACGAAAATGATGGTGTTCATACAGACCTTATCTATGTGTGACAGCGTCAAGTAAAGTGAATAAACTGAATAATGCATATGCGTTTTCTATTACTGTATTACTTGTTCCTCTATTGTTCTCATTTCTTTTTGGTAGGGGCGACAAGACTTTCGGTCCACTCTTTACCTTTTTTCATTTAACCAATTCTTCGTTTCTTATTTTAATATGTTTATTTCTCTCGAATAATAAAATATATAGTTAAAGAGCCTCAAGTACTGAAGACGTACTTTGATATTCTGAAGCAACGATTTTCGGATGTGTTACTGTTAAAGAAATCAACAGAAAAATATAAGTAATTTTGTTATTTAAATGTTTATGTTAACTCATTATGCAATATCATTTAAACATTTTTCTCTCAATTATATCCATCTATATATCTATGGGATCTCACATCGATTTTGATGTATGAGGTTCCGACGACCACGAACTAATTATCTGCATGTCTAGGACGGGCATGACTTTTGAGACCGAAGCGAAATCCACACTGAGATTCAGGGTAGATGGCGTCGACGTTGTGCTTGTTTTGACTGGAAGTTTTTGTTATTTACGCAGATCTTATGAAACTTATGCATTTGTTCAATCATTATTTGGACTTCTATATCATTTTCATCAAACCAAACTTGATGTTTGCGCAGTGGAAGTCCGAGAAGTTCCAGAGAGGCAGCATGAGTTGCTTCGAGCAATGCCTTCCATGATGATTCAACATCAGCAGTGATAATAATTCCATGAAGAGTTGTGCCAAGTTTATCAGAAAGATCGACTTGTACTTAATAGTTTTCAGCAATGGGACATTAAGGCAATTTTGGGTGGATGACTTTTGTAACCATTTATGTTTAGGTCAAAGTGGTAACAGGTGGCATGAAAAGAATGTGTGATGAGAAAGTCTCGAACATCTCTGTTTGGTGATGCATCCAAGAGGACTTGCGGCAACTGGGCTTTGTGTTTGTGATACTGAGATAAAATTCTATATAAATAGAGACTACTCGCAGACCATTAGAATTCATTAGCCCATGACCGTGACAACCAATGACATCGTTCCATATCTGATGGTCAGAACCAGTCAAAACTAAATTTGGCTGCACAATCTCTGTTCTTTAATAGGTGTTCGCATATGGCGGAACTATAGGTGTTCGGGTCGAGTCAATTCAAAGTCAAGGTGTGATTTCTCATGCAGCTAGGAGAATATTACTATTGCATTATAGTATTATACGACATATGGCACAGTTCTATAGTGATATTTGCAGCAACCTTTTAAAATTCACATGTATTTGTTCAGTAAACAATTTCCTGGGCTCTCATCCGCACTCACAGACGAGAGAATACATTCACACGTTTATATAACTCTGAAGAATATTGTTTCCCTGTGTCGTACTAAACAACTTTTCTCTCCAGAATCTTACTTATGTAAAAGTCTACCATTCATCCATACTTAGAATATTGATACCATATATGGTTCCGTGCTCTTGCTATTTATTTAGAGCTCTTTGATAAAATCCAAAGAATCATCAATATTATAGGTCCTGTTCTGGCGTCTGGGCATCAGTCACTTTCCCACCATCTTGAAATAGCCACCCTGTGCCTTTTCTATAAATACCATCATGGTAATTGTTCGGATGAGTTCTTCTCTACTGTACCTATCTTTCTTTAATTTAAGTGCAGTACCCGAAGAGCAGCGTGGTTACATTAATTTAGGGTTTAGTTAGTTAGATCTAACTGGAAGTTCTATGCTAACAGTCACTTTTCTCACACTTCTCGCTTGTGGAACTCCCTTCCGGTTCCTCTCTTTCCAGCCAACATTAATCTTTAAAAATATAAATGCAATGACAATCGCAATGTTTCTGATTCTAATTAGCCTACTAGCCACCCCGCGTGTTTTCGTAGTTTTACTACCTGGCATGAGGTGAACTCGATTTTTTAAAAAAAAAAGTGCCATATACAAGCCTCCAAGTGCTAATTTCCCAAAGATTTCACGATATATTTGTATTGCCAACTTCTTTACTATAATCAAATTGAATGAAGTCTTAAGCAATTCCATACAAAACTCCGTGTGCTAATTTCAAAACGATTACACGACATTTTTTTATTACCAACTTACATACAATAATCGAATTGGATGACATCTTCAGCAACTTCACAACTGATGTTTTTTAAGCAAAACAAAAAAGAAAGCAACAGACAAAAAAGGAAACGCAACATTGAAAAGCGGTAAGAAAGAGATTATAAATAGATTATAAATAGACTGACAATGTGGAAAAAATTCTATGTAACGTATTTCAATTTTCTCGAATTAAAGTAGGCTATTTTATAACGTTTTACATGTTTTAATTTTTAAACAAATTTATCAGAGGTGTCTATACGCACCAGAGACTTTGTTTTAGCTTTTATCCTTATTTATTATATGTCATTTAATTCTGTATTCAAGAATTCTACCGAATTGTTTCACTATAGAGAAATGCCTTCAATTTGTATTTATTAGAAAAAAAATAATGGTTTTGAGCAACAATTTGAATCATTTTAGTATTTATTCTTTCTTGAAAATTTCCACTTGGAAATGTCAGGTCATGTAATCTTGAATCTGTGGGTGGTGTAATGGATGATTGCTCGAAATTTTTAATCGGGGAGCCGAGTTCGAATTCCCGTTGGGTTCGTTATATTCATTTACGTGCAAATACCGTTAGGAGCGCTATAAATTCACTTCTTCTCCTCCCAGCCTTAGGCTTATTAGTAAGAATTTTATCCCTAAATCATTAATATTTAAAAAAAAATATTCTTACAATCTTAAAATATATTCTGGCTTTATATAACATTCAAAGAGTTGATAAGTCACAATAAAAATACAAATTTAAAGAAAAACGAAAATCAAATTTTGAAAATTAATCAAATAGAGAACTGGTGTAAATTTTAAGTTCTTTATTAAAAGAAACAGGTTACAATGATATTTTGTTCTTGATATGATTGCTGTGTATGTAATAATTTTAAGAATAACGATTCTATTATTTTATTCCTTCTCGCTTAGATACTGAAACACGAAAGACCCTTTTCCTATAAATCAGAGCTCACACATAAAATGTAATAAAACATATAAGACAAATATAAACCAAATTTAACAGTATTGTCAGTATTGAAAACAATGTCCTTCTTGTATTTATCTCGTAGTGTGTTTCTATCGAAAGATGCTCAGGTTACTATGGACTGATCCTGTTAGTTATAACGATAATTTAGGAAAAATGGAAACAGTATGCTTAGAATCAGAAATTGGAATTTCTCTGACACATATTGAGGAAAGAGGGTTTGGATAATTTGACATTTACAGGAGATTGACGAAAAGAGGCAAATTGGAAAGTAGTGAATGATTTACATAACAACCTTGTATAAATTGTTGGCAGACTTATAGAAAAAAAGGAAAGGACAGTAATTTGTGGAGAGTCATGATCGTCAGTGGCACGTAGAAGAAGACACGTGACAAAATCCTTTTCGTTGCGGCTTTTAGGGCCTTGCAACCCTGAAGGTATCAACTAGAAAAACAATCACCATTCTTCTTGTAAGCTTATAATAGCGACTGTAAAAGAAATAACGTACACCACCGCGCCCGATTAGTAATTCTTTTTTTCCTTTTTTTTTTTAAGTACACTGTTCAATTTAACATACCATATGCTTATAAGTTTCAGTCAACTAAACTAAATCTTAATTTAATCGTACACCTCCTCTTCAAATTACTTCAATATACCCTTTTATTGGATTTGGAAAAAAAATCTAATGCCCCGCATTTCTCAACCCTAACATTTAATCAAGACCCTTAGCGAAAATATCTACATCTTCGAATTTATATATCCACTTGCCAAAATATTCTCCTATGAATGTAGTGCGTTCTAATTCCTATCCGTAGTAATTGAATTTAAGTTTCACTTGCTTTTTTCCTGCAAACGCTTGCAATGTGGTACTTGTAGGCAGTGGCGTGAGACGTCAATATGAGCAAGAAAAAAAAACGAAGGATATAATAAAAAACAAGTTTTATTGATGTTATGCATAACAAATATTAGAAATAATAGTTTTATTAGCAGTAGAAAGGTTAAAAATCTTTTTCGCTATCAAATATATTTTGCAGAAATTATCATGAATTCAATATTTTTTTTCATAGGAAAATAACTCTCAGTATGACAAAAAAAAATCCTAGCCAATTACACCGACGCTGAACCTTGATTATTTCAGTTGGAATTAAGTGAATTTTATGGCGCAGATTTCATTTACAAAAATAGAAATACTAAGGGATATTTTTTTGTAAAAGATTGGAAATTTAAAACTAAAAAAGTGCTCCAGAGAAATTATTCCAGTTTAAACATTATATTCACGATAACGTAAATAAAATATATGAACTTAAACGGAGTAATAGATTGACAGTAAGGTCTCAACTTTTACAGAGTAAAACTGCTAAATATCACCGTATGTTATATTATGACAATTTCTTTTATCGCATTTCTCGCTTGTAGAATTCTCTTCAGACCGCTTGCTTCCATCTTCAAAAATGTAAATGCAATGTAAATCGTTATCTTCTCTTCTTAATTCTGATTCTTACATTGTTCTTTCTCGTTAATAGTTTTATCTTTAAGCAACACCTTGCGACTTAGTGGCTTTATTTTCTTGTTTGAAGTGTAACGATTAAAAAAATTCGTTTTTCAGGGGTTGAAAGTATTAAAATTAAAATACATATAATAATGGTCTATTTTTATGGAGGGTCGATCTATTACAAAGACATTTAATAGTAAATCCCTACATGGCGTGGGCGAGAAAAGTTGGGAATGAAGAAGAGACATTTTGTTTCGTCCACTGAACATAGCTTTAGTAAACCCAATATTTTCAAACATTGATGGGAATTGGCTTAACTTATAGCTGATAACAGTGAGAATAAACTTTTAATTTCAACCTTAACTGACATAGTATTATTTCATATTTTTAAATAAATTAAAACTATTCAACTGATTTTGAAAATATTTGATTTCAAATGCTTTAATCCTACAAGTCAAATTGATACAAATCTTCTTTTTCCTTACTCATAAAAAGCTTCTTTAATAAAGGAAATTTTGCACTAGATTTTAAAATGCATATAACATAGTTTTGAATTTTAGTAATTGTGATTTTGCCATACAACTACAAATATATAATTGCCTCCATGCCTACATTCAAAAATCCACTTTTCTGAAAGATATAGAATATGTGAAAAACATGGAAAATCTAATGACATTGTTTACGTAAATATATCAAACCAGTTAACATTTAAATGATTTTTGAGAAATTGACACTCAGCCCAACGAAAGCAAGCGGGCCATATTGAATAAGTTACCTAACGCGTTGATAGAAGAACCGATCAACTAAATTATACATACACACACGCACAAACACACACACACACACACACACACACACACACACACACACACACACACCTCCGATATTTGTTTGACCATTTCATAGTGTGTGACGTCATTTGTTTACATTTGGATACGCCATGAGCAGATTTGAATTGAGAGAATTATGGAAGATTGTAGTTTATATATATATATATATATATATATATATATATATATATATATATATAGAGAGAGAGAGGGGAGGAGAGAGATTTCCTTTGTTATTTTCAGCGAGACTTACTTGTCTGAGCTTATTAAACACTTACGAAGTATGTGAAATATTTGCATATTCAGAAGTGTATAGAAACAGTTCTTTCGACCAATTCGCTCTTAATTTTCGAAGTTGTGTCTAATTCTTAGCGTATTTTCTCTTACATGAATTTTGTACTGAAACATTAGCAGTGCAACTTTTTGCCGCACGCTTGTACGTTGAATTTAGTACACGATTCTACACATTTTTTTCTGTTCTGTTACTGAGAACTTATAAAAATGTCTTGTTGAGAGTTCATTGTTGTTCGCGCTAGTGGCGTAGTCGAAATTTCCTTCATAACAAAATAAGTCGATGTCTGCGGGTAATGATGAAGGCCGTCGTGTTGTTGAAGTTTTTATAGCCAGGTGAAAACTAAATTCTGCTCACTAGAGCCTCATCTGTTTTTTTTTCTGTTTTCTTTTCTTTTCTTTTCTTTTTTGATAGATTGCCATTAGTTTGAAATCTTGATGTCTGGAATGTGTGTGGGGGACTTCGCACCAATCTCTTTCGAAACAAGCCTGCACTGGCAGGAAATGACTTCAGTTGTAACAAAACTAGCCAATTTCTATGACAGCATAATTTGATCTCTGCAGCTACAATTTCCGGTTGTCTCTCTAAAGGGCTGTTGCATTGGTATTTTCAACAATGTTATACTACTGTGTTCTGGGCTAAATTTTACACACAGGATGTAATCCGTATCATAAAATGACTGACATTTTAATTCTAGATTTTAAGTCAGATGTTAAACAGTGAAACGTAAAAGACTAGTAAGCTACGTATATAGGTCAACTGTAGTTGCGTACAGACATTGACTGTAAAATTTCTTAAAAAGCTTAGCCTAAATGCGTCTTTTATGTTATTTTTAATCATTATATTTTCTAATTTTTTAGATTTTTTTTGTGAAATTTACAAAATTTTAGACCTAAAATGAACTTCCCAAACTGGAAATTATTATTTACATTTTTTATATTCGGATTATTGTCCTCATCTTTATTTTCAACTTTTCGGCCTTTCTGCCCTCCGGTCTTTTTCAGGTGTATATCGATCTAGGCAATCTACAGAGAATTCTGAACTGAGCCCTTTATTTAATTTACAGGTTTAGACTCTTCTCGATCCAATTCTGATGTCTGTGGATATCATTTAGTTCTTATTTTATTCAGTAATGGTAGATCGTTTCTACTGATTCCAAGTAAACACTGCTTCGAACAGAGAGTGAACTCAAAGCTCACAATATCTGAATAGGGCAGAGTGTACTTGCACTCAGTGGAAACGGGCGAGCAATAATTGTGCAGTACTAAATAAAAAACGAATTAGATGATATCACTATATATTAACACATTTCCATTGAAAAGAAATGATAGGGTGATCTTAATAGACGATAGTTAACTAGAATATGCTCAGGAGAGTAAAATGAATGAGGCAAAAGGTATATATTCACTGCCATAATATTTTCCTGCTGGGCTTAGTTAATATGAAATCTTCGACTTTTTGAAACGGCAAAAAACCGTTAAGATAATTGATTTTTTTGATGATGTGTCCAACTGACGATAATACTTTCCATTAACTGATTCATTTTGATTTAGTTCTGCATGAGAGACATTACTCTCCATATCCAAACAAACACATATGGTCCTCATTTTCCCGTAGAAAATTGTTTGGGATTCTTGCCATCCTGCATTCTCACAACGCGTTTTGTCTGTCGCATTTGGTTGAGGATTATCATTGTTTCAGATATGTTGCATTCAGATCTTTGGAGGACAAAAATGTCTGAAATTAAAGGCTGACATTTGATGTTAAGCATACGTCTTAGCCAAATTTGATGTTTAACTTCAGCCGTTTTATACGCCTCCGATATGCTGTCTAGTGTTTCTTACGGGTACAGCAGTTTCATTAAGACACAAGTGGTATAAATTTTCATTTGAAGTCTTGCTTTGTAAAGAGATCATCATTTTTTTCAGTAATTGCTAACCATTTTTGTTTTGGTAGTATATAGGAAACTCATTTTCCATTTACTTTGATGATTCTTCCGATTCTAAAATGTTTAGGGAAGATCGATAACGAGGTCGAGATGTGGGTACCTTTTTGATTAAGACGAGTAGTAGTCAGATGATAATCATGTTTAGATCGTTTCCGTGTTAATGGACGTGTTTATGATAAATGAGATTTTTTTCAATACGATGACGCGTGTTGAAGTACATTATTTAGTATTGTTTTAGTTATTGCTAAATTTTTTGGCTGTGATTTATAAACTATATATTGTTTAATTTCGCAAATCATTCGATGAAATTTGAATAAGCTGATTTGTTTGGAAGTAATAATTTCTTAAATTTAATTCACTTTTATAGGATTTCAAGGTAAACAATATTTTTTAAGAACATTTCTGTTTTTTATTTTTCCTTTTTAACAGCGAATAATAAATTCATGTTTTTTTTTTATTTTGATCATGTAACATACAACTGGACATGCATAAATATTTCTTTCTAGAGCCAAATTCAAGCTTTTTAAAGCGTTTGGATTTAGAATTTTTATAGTACTCGCAAAAGCAGGGCAGCATGTATACTAGATTCTTGTATATATAAACATAGAAAAAGATACGCAAAAAATATTACACTTTTATTAAATAAATATTTGTTTGTTTTTTTTAATTTTTAAATTGTTTTTTTAAAACAGTAGGAGTATTTTATATATTAAATAAGACTTTTAATTTTTTTCCCAAAAATAAGAGAAAGTACATTGTACTAAAATTACTGTATTTCATTACCGCCTCATTCTCCTGATTTGTCATTCATTTGTTCTCCATCATGAAAAAGCCTTGTCTGGGAATCTACATACTGGCACGATGTTGAGCCACGTGTGCTGATACGCCTGTGATGGAACTGCGTGGAAATAATTTTCATCGATTCTTGTTGAAATATTTGTCCCCACTGCGATAAAAGTAATCAGAAAATGCATTTTGTCTGTAGTTTGAAGACATTGGCATATTATTTAATAATTTTTAACCAAATGCACAAGAGCCACTTATGGTAGAGAAACACGTTTCAATGTTTTATGAGCGTATGAGGAGGTCTGAAATGCAGCTTTCGAGGTTATGCAGGCAAGAAAAGGATGAACCCTAGATTTGAAAAGATTGTGATTGTAGTGATCGGAAAAATATAATGCCGAGAATCTCTTTCTTAAAGAGGCTGTCCGAGTGAAACTTTCTTCTTTCTAATGGGATGCGAAGAGATTTAAAATGATTTCTCTCCATGTAGCCGGCATGATGTCATATCTGGTATTGGTGACTACTTTAATCAATAGTATTCTTTTGACAGTCAGATATCTGTTTAACTGAAAATACACAATACAGTTATTAATAAGACGAGTTGATCTTAAGACATGCAAAGTTTCACAGATCTAGCATCAACACTTGGTAGTTAGCCTATGAAGTTTTCTGCCCAACAGTAAAATCTTTAAAATCGATAAAATATTTACCTACACTGATATTAAAATTTTGCCACTGAAATAGAGGCGTTAAAATGTAAAATATAAATATGACTATTCTACTGTACGTATTGTATTTACTTTCATGTAATGATCATATAAAAATTCAACTAATAAATTGACTACTTTTAGCTTTTGCTAGTCTCTTTAGAATATAGAAGATCTCCATATATGTAGATGTTAAATAAGTTTTGACTTTTCCTCATTCTACGTAATCCTTGCTCTGCTATGAAGGAACATTCCTCACTGTTCACCCGTCCATCTTGCCTTCAATAGGCCCTGTGATTATCACATTCCCAAGCCACTCTTCCTCATTATATGCCCTATAAATCTCAACTGCATCCTTCAAATTCTTTGAAAGATTCTTCTTTTAGCCTTCATTTTACTTAAAATTTCCTTCATATTTTCAGTCAATAGTATTTTCAGCATTCCTCTATAGAGGAATATTTCTTTTGCTTTATGTCTCTGTTTCAGTTCTCAAGGAATTGTTCAGCATTCACTGCCATATATTTCATAAAGCTTCAGAACCATTTCTTAGTTATTTAACGAAATTTGACTTAATTTTTTTTTAATGAACATTGAAAACAAATGATCAGGAACCCGCCTTATGCATTCTATATCCTAATCGGCTACTAATCTGGATTCACGGCAGCGCCAGTTCCGTATATGCACAAGGACACATGCAAAAATGTAAAGAGGCTATTGACCCAATTTTACAATGGGATTAGTGGAATCGTAGGATTTTCTTTATAGGTTAATCTCTTTTGTGCACATATATTTTAATTTTGTTCACATAAAATAGTCTATTTTGTTTGATTGTATTGAAATGTTGGTCTATATATATGTTGTAGAGTAGTTTTCACAGTGGAGGCTTGTATTTCACTAAGTCGGTCCTAAAAAAGGTTCGAGGTACAAAACGTTAGGAACTTGAAATAATAGTAAACGACACAGCAATCTAGTTGTGGTGGTTGATACTTTAATGTCCGACATCGACTGACTCACCAACTCACTGAGCACCCTCTGGCGACTGCTACTACTTATTATATGTGGGAGAGTCTATTAAAAATAGAATAGGTATGTTATAGTATAACAATATACAAGATAAATTTACTGACTGCATCATGTTAAATAAACAAGCAAAGAAATTTGCACAGTTCATCATCGAAGCTTATATGACTGTCTAGCGAATGGTTTGCGACGTTTCCAAGTAGGATATATCGATATTAGGCATTATGTATAGTTTAAAAGACATCCGTAGGGGAAAACTAATGTTTTGGAGAAAGATTGGAAGAAGGATGCAGAAAAAGTTAATACAAAAAACTCGCAAAAAATAAGAAAAGCTAACCAGTCAATACGTAGGCTGTTTATTTCAATAAAGGAAATTAATTATAATTTTCCCCATAAATGTTTGACTGCTTCATCAGAAACCGCAGGAATAAATATCGTTTTTTTTTTTGTTTTTTTTTTGTTTTTTTTCAATTGTCTGATATTCTTATTCAAATAACGTGCAATAACACATCAACATTCTCTGCATTGGAAAACAATGAAGAAGAAAAAAATGTTTCTTCCGGCTAATACCACATTTTGAGTGAAATTAACATTTCGCATGGGATTCCTTTTCCGAGGGCGTGACCACAATCGATCGACTCAGAATATTTCTATTGTTTTTTTTTATATTTATATGCCTTGCGAATTATGTAGGAGTTAAATTGTATTGTTTTAAAAATGTCATGTCTTCATTGACTTACATACACACCCACACACACATGAATTCTTACAGACACATACACATAAATAATATATGACTATATGTTTTATATTTTTTCACACATTTAATAGGACGATGTTTCAATTGGTAAATTGGAAATTAGAGTTTGTTCAAATCTACAGTAAATGTTTATACGACTTGTGTATTAAGGTCACTGCTGTCCCCTTACGAAACATTTGACAGCATACCGGAGGCGTATAAAACGACTGAATTAAACATCAAATTTGGCTAAGACGTATGCTTGACATCAAATGTCTAAGCCTTTGATTCCAGATATTTTTGTTTTCGAAAGATCTGAATGCAACAGATCTGAAACAATGATAATCCTCAAACACTTGCGACAGACAAGACACGTTGTAAGAATATAGGATGACAAGAATGCTAAGCTATTTTCTATGGGGAACTGAGGACCATAAATCGTCCAAAACACAAGCCCAGGAAGAGATTTAAATAAATACTGAAGGATATTATGAATGCATTGCATTGGTAATAAATTATTTGAAATCGTACTGTGTGAAGCCACAGTATTTGCGATGTATGCACTAACTTTGAGGATGACTGTCTCCGTCACCATCAGTCTAACCTTCATCATCAGTGAGACACCTATTCTTATTTGCCATCTGTTATGCACTCTTGGAAATGTTTTGTATGCATACGCGTACAGTTGCTACAGGCAAGTGATGTAAACCACCGGAAACTTGATAGTATATAATTACTCTCCCATTATATCGTTAGCAAACTAAAAAAGAATGTTCAGGGTTTCACCCCTTTTTCATACAAGAGGACTCGCCCGGTGCGTACTTGTACTGCTGCACGTGAATACCCGAGAGTGACAATGAGACAGTAAGAAAGTGAGAGTGTGATGTAACCGCTTTGTAGGAGTCACAGTTGCGAGCACGTAGACTCAGAAGGAAGTCATACTTCGATACTGAATTTCCCAGACTATATATATATATATATATATATATATATATCAAGAAATCTCTTCCGTTGATGTCGGAATACGTAGTGATCAATAAGTTCTTATTCCTTCAACAAGCTTGAAGTCCTTCCCGTTACAAGGCAAATCAAAAAATGATTTCAAAAACGATGGAACAGTTCTAAAAAAAAAAAAAAAAACAGTTCGATAATGAATCCATTCCTTACTTGATCAATAGATTCTATTATTCTCGTCCAAGCTTGAAATCTTCCACGTTATAAAGTAAATTCAGGTTTGTATTTCCAGTAGACAATAAGAACCAATTGATCACTACGTTTTCCGACATCAACGGAAGAGATTTCTTGAACTGTTTATACAAAATTTTTCAATCGACTTTTTAATATGTTAATTTTCTGGATATATATATATATATATATATATATATATATATATATTACTATTGCTACTAACCGCATTTCTGGATCTACTCACCGTATTACCAATTGTATTATTACGTCAATACATTTATTTGCTATATTTCATTCCTGCGTTTGTCATTCATTTTGAGACCGGAATTCATCCCGGAATCTACAACAAAAAATAATGATCATTTTGATTTATACTCTTATTTTGTATATGGAAAAATCAAATTTTCGATTTATCGGTAACCTTTTTCATGAACTAAAACAAATTAATGCCATTTTCCAATACTTTTGAACAAGGTTTCATCGATTTCTACCAAAGATTTTCAAAAGATCCATAACCCTAAATGGGTTGGCTTGAGAGTTATTGGTTCGACCCACATCTGAAAAGATATTGAGACAAAATGAGAAATAATTACACGTGGTGATCTTTTTGGGAAAGCCTTTTGTACGAGCATATTTTACTCTCCCTTCGATTTAGACGTGTGCTTGCAAAAGCGTTCATGATTCAGAATAAAAAAAAACAGACTAGCAACACTCACGATTGAATTATTGAGGCAAACGACTGTGTAATATTAGACACTAATTTCTAATAAATCTGATAAATAGGGACACTGTGCTACAAAGTCGTCAAAGACCCTTCCTTACGTTCTAATTCGGAATTATCTTACGATCTCCGTTGTCCGCCAACCAGGTTTATCGAGACTTAGTCTGCACAGCTATTTGATCCCTCTCTGGAGGGAGAAAGGTAGATACGTACATTTCACAAGGGGGATTTGGGAGGAGTGTGAATTCAACGAATTTGGTTGGAATTTGAACAAGGCTCACTTTGTTTTACACAAACACTATCATCATACTCATAACATTAAAAATTTCCATAAATCTCTATCTTTTCCTCTCCCCCTTTCTTTCTCTCTGTCTTTATATATATATATGTGGCACCATGCATAAGTTGGCAAGCTGAAAGGAAATATTCATAAATATATGATTTGTTTTTTACGGTTTGTCAACCATTTGATAATTATTTAGAGCTGAAAAATATTTGGGTTTTGAGAATAATTCTTTAATTGCGTTCAAGCGATCTGGGAGAAAGAAAGAGAAGAAGAAGAAAAAAAATATAATACGAAAACCAGGTCATAAGCGAGCACACACACGCTCGATTGATACATAACAGATGTTGGAAGATATCCAGGTCAAGCACCTGACCTACTTCCGTGTCCACGAAAAATGGAAGTTTGTTATCAGTTTGGTTGAAGAAATAAAGTTTAGAGACAATGGAAAAAAATATGATAGGTAACAGGTGGGAAGTTTATCTAAGAATATGAAGGCAAACCATTAATAAAAAAAACACAGGCAATTCCAGAATTGAAAGAAAAGCCACACAAGATGATGTTGGCTGAAAATGTTTTTTGAGATAAGCTTCGAGCGAAAGAAAAAGTGAAATATTTTTATTCGTTCACGAAAACGCCACCCAGTCTGAGAAATCCCTTTCTTAGATCGTATCCAATTAGCGATAAACTGTTTGACAAATACCGCGTGTAAAAAAAACCGAGAGCGTCATTTCGGTCGCGTATGGTGGGGGCAATGTGAATTTTTATTTTTTTAAGCAATGTGTTTCTTCCCCCAGAACAAAGCCACGGATTGTCCACGCCCGACTAAAGACGCCATTGGCCGAGAGCGGTCACGTGACGCACGAGGAGAATCGGTCGACGCCCTTGTCAGAGGTGTAAGTGTGAGGGGCCGATACGAGGAAGCGGGGAAGTTGGTATACGCCCTCAGAGACACAATAAGGAAGTAGGAGTGAAAGTGAATTAACGAAAATGGAAAATCCCTAACCAGAAATAAGAAGGGTGGATACGTATTTAGAATTATCAAGAAAACCCTGGCGCCGACAGACCCACCCAGTTTTGACTGCGTCAATAAAAGCGGGACCCCAACCGACATAAATCAGAGTTTGCGCCGCGGACGGCGAGAGATCAGCCGTGAACGACAAGCAGAGATCAGCGCCCAGTGTTGAAACCGCATCAAGATAGCTAACCAAGATTCACGCACACTTCTGGACTCTTCTTCAACCAAGAACAAGTAGTTTGAAGAGCGACTTAGAATCAGACCACAGAAATGTTTTTTTTTTTTTTTACTTTCGTCCAAAGACACACCGAAACACAAATTTCTTAGAGAGTAGACAGCTTGAAGCCTTAAGGTTGCCTAGTAAAAGCGTCGTGCCACAATCCACAGAACGGGTCGGGAGGTAGACATAGTCCTATGTACCGAGCAAATAGACATAAAAGTTTGTTACCTTTTTCTTGATACATTGGACCTTGTGAGTTGTTATTTTATTTCTTTTTATTATACATAATTGTGTGTTATCACCCCCGTTAGACTCAACTTGCATTACGGCCCCAAGCCCTGTTTGATCTCGTCTGTCTAAGATCAAGTCACAACGTGGGTAGGCAGACCGGAGATCAGTGCAGTTACCCTGGTAACCAGGCGTTGGAAGCAGGTTGGGAACAACGAGGCTGGTATCAATCTAACGAAAGGGTTAGAAAATCACGTTTGGAGCAGCGAGGAGCGAACAGCTGACGCCGCAACAAAGACGTCACAACTGGTGTCGTGACCATAGGATCAGAACTCTGGACCATGTCACGTCACAATTGGCGCCGCGAACGAGATCGAACGACTCAGTCGACGCTGCGACCGGGGACGACGTCACATATATATATATATATATATATATATATATATATATATATATATATATATATATATATATATATATACACACACACAACACACACACACACACACACACACACACATATATATATATATATATATATATATATATATATATATATAAGAGTGAACATTGAATCGACACTCAAAAGGCGACAGACCGTTTCATGCTAGACGCAAACATCAGGCTTATGATTGCGACTAGCATGAAACAGTCTATCGCCTCTGGGTGCTGACTTCAATGTTCAATATTCACTTTTATATTTAAATGCACTCTATCCCGATATTGAGCATTTATTCCGTAAATATAAGACACCTTAAAACTATATCTCTTCATATATATATATATATATATATATAAATTTTCATTAAAAAAGACAGAAATCATACTGCACCTAATGGCATCTCTTTTCAAATGGCAAATGCTGACCACTGATTTGAATTTCAAACCAGTTTCGCTCTAAAACAAAGTATTTCAGAATGTTGTAGCGTTAGCTGTTGTCTAGTGTTAATAATTAAAAAAACATGAACCGGCAGCCAACAAGGAAAGTAACAAAACAACATTCAGAAAAAAACATAAATAAAAAAAAACCTTGTGTTTACAGCCCAACTGTTATAAATTGAAAACCAATTCCGAGGTCAGCATTTAAAATTTAAAAGATATCATTAACCCCAGTACTTTGTCAGTCGTTTTTAATGAACTTGTTTAAAAAGAGATTGCTTCCTACAGCCCCACCCATATATATATATATATATATATATATATATATATATATATATATATATATATATATATATTCATTGAAAGGGAAATTATTGTATGGAATTCAAATTTGGGCCCTTTTGATAAGATAAATAATCCATCTTCCTCAAGCTCTGGCTTAAATATTTAAGCAGGTAGATTGGGCGAATGCAAAACATCTGAAACCCTTTCCGAACGGTTATGTTTAAATTAAAATTATCACTCTCATTCTACACATTTCTAAGCTCATCCTCCTGTGCGATATTTGATTGACTCTGGATGGACGAATAATGTATGAGAATTTTAAGAAGAAATTTTCCAAAGCAATGCCTTCAGTTAACAAATACATATTCAACATTAACTATGTAAATTATTCATATCTATCTCTATTATAATTCATTTGAATATATGAGTTTAGAAATTGAAAATCTACATATTGGCACGATGTTGAGCCTCGTGTGCCGATGCGACTGTGATGGAAATGCGTGGAAATAATTTTCATCGATTCTTGTTGAAATATTTGTCCCCACTGCGATAAAAGCAATCAGAAAATGCATTTTGTCTGTAGTTTGAAGACATTGGCATATTATTTAATAATTTTTGCCCAAATGCACAAGAGCCACTCATGGTAGAGAATCACTTTTCAATGTTTTATGAGCGTATGAGGAGGCGTGAAAAGCAGGTTTCGAGATTATGCAAGCAAGAAAAGGATTAACCCTAGATTTGAAGAGGTTGTTATTGTAGTCATCGGGAAAACATAATGCCGAGAATCTTTTTTCTTAAAGAGGTTGCCCGAGTGAAACTTTCTTCTTCCTAATGGAATGCGAAGAGAATTAAAATGATTCCTATCCATGTAGCCGGCATGGTCTGCAAAGGTCAGGATAGGTGGAACTAAGGAACGTTACTTGGCAGATTACTTCTCAGCAAAATATCGTATATATGACATATTTCAGAACTGGGTTGAACATTCGACTAAACATGCGTTCAAGGCAAAAATTCAGGGCTTATATTTGAATGTGGCGCGGCTTCATGTATTGAAATTTAAATACCAGTCCTTCTCCTATTGAGCCACAAGGGCTAGGTCAGATAAAACATCAGATGCTACATTTTGTTCATCGAGATATCGTGACCTGCAGCTATATACGGTTATATCATCTGCATAGCTATTCACTAAAGATTGGTGTATTTTAGATCGATCCTTAATGTAGAGATGAAATGGGGTAGAGCTAATAAGAGAAACGTATTACGACGACATTGATCTCATGGCCGTCCGATAACAGGCTTTTAGCAACGCATCCTATGTTACAAAAAACAATATTATGATTGAGAAAACCGGAGATTTGATCATTGCCGTGTTTATATAGCATCACCGATCTGAAAAGACTTTGATATATTTAAGGCAATGCTTCTCGTGAGGAGTAATGTAGAATGAAATATCCTGGGAAAAGTTACGTTACTAGACTCTTTCGTAATTGGCGTTATTTTTTTTTGTTTGTTTAGCGGGATATCAACTGCTTATGGGTAATTTAAGGCTGAAATTTCATTTCCTTGGGAACATTAGTAATTTCGTTTTGCTAATAATATATTTTCAAAAAATGTGAAGCTGGTGATTTTTATTACTATGAAAATATATTACTGGTATTTTTATTATAAAGTATTTTTTATACTTTCATAGTATTTTGACTCACTTACAGGGTTAACAATTTACTCATGGCTGAGACACTAATAGGTGCTACAAGCCCGGGTCAAGTTAGACCTGGGTGCGACAACAATTCAGAGGTAGTTACAGGCTCCTCAAAACCTCAAGATAAGAGGCCTAGCTGCCAGATGTACTTTATCATCATACCCAGCTCGATGTTGCCTTTAATACTTATTTATTGATCCCAATGTATGTGCGTGGAAATCAAAATAATTTTGAGACAAACAATCGGAAAAGAAATATCCTTTTAGGCTGCAGAATACACTATATGGTTTGTGTATATCATGTTTACACAATGCTTAATAAGAGGCACTGATAATGCTATGTTTATTTTGGAAAATCGTTTAACCAGAAAAGACGCTACTTAAATGGTAAATATTGTTTTGTATTCTGTTTCTCTGCCCACCTATGCATTTATGCATCTGTTTTGATGGAACATAAATGGTATCTGACATAAAATTGCCCTGAAATGCAAAGAATTTTGAGATCCCTATGTTTTATTTGTTGAATCGTGAACATGATGTTTTCTCGTCGAGAGAATAGGGAATGTAAATCCCTGAAACGGTTGACATGTTCTGCGCAATAAAAGTAAGGGTTTATTCATGTGTGAAGTTACAGCCTCCAATTGTATTGGAAGCTATTTTGAAACGTTCATGCTACACATTATGTTTTACTGTATATTCGTGCTTGATAGGCGATGAATCGGGACGCACACTGTTTTAGTTGGTAAATATTTTCGTATTCTTTCCAAAAGCCAAATTCAAACTAGCATTGCGCTACCTAACTGACGTGCACTTATTCTATAAGTTTCCTTTGTCGATTTCCCAAGACGAAGAAGTTTTCGATGTTATCTTCACAGTATATGTTTGTTTAAAATCATTACTACTTTTATTGTGATCCTTTTTTGTTTTAGTCTTTTTTTATTTCTTGCTTACATCTAGTTTTGTTGTCGCTATTTCATTTTTATTGATGTAGTTTTCCTTTTTTTCCATTTCACCTCTTATATTCCATATTTATTGGGCTGTACCATGTCTGAAAGCGTTACATATATAAGCTAGTGTTCAGCGCATGTGGAAAACTGTATATAGAGACTCTCCGTATTTTGAGAAATGATAGTACACAATCCTGCAAACTACAATTCTCGCATATTTTCACTCAGATCAGATCATATGAAATTCACTATCTCTGATTTGTACGATTATTTTCCCTATCCTACTTATTTTTATCTCAGTTTTTTTTCAGTTTTTTTTTTAGTGATATCTAGTATTTATTTTTTTTATTGTTTCTTCTTTGCTTGATTTTCTTTCATTTGTTATTTCTTTATCTTTATTATTCTTGTATAATTTACTTTCATTGTTTTGCTTTTATTGTCTTTCTAATTAATAGTTTTCTTTCTTTCTAAGTGTTTCCTTCGCCTTTTCTTTCTTCATTGTTCTTTCCCGATGTTTCATTTTCTTTTTTTCCTCTCTTTTTCTTCTTCGTTCTTTATTATTTTTAGGCTATTCCATTCTTTTTTCATTCCTTTCTTCTGTCCGTTTACTTTCTTTCAGTGTTCGATTATATTTTCTCCAGTTTCTTTTTCTCCTTTAGCTTTTCCTTTGGATATTTCTTTATTTTATTGTTTCTATAAAATTCTTCCTCCTTCTCTTTATTTAACTGTTTCTTTCCTTTCATGTTTCATTCTTTTTAATTGTTATTCTATTACTTTTTAAACTGTTTTTTCTATTAGCTTTTCATTTTTTTTCTGTTACAATTTTTCTTTTTTTATTGCTGCTAAATTTTTAAATTAATTTTCGTTTTTTTTCTTTTGCTATTTCTTATTATTTTTTCTTTATATCTTTCTTTCACTCTTTCTTTCGTTATGCTTCTCTTACTGTGTATCTCTTTCGCATTTCATTGGTCATATTTTTTTCTTTCCCTATTTCTTTCGATATCCGTTGTTTTTTTCCTTTATTTTTCTTTCATTATTTCTTTCTCCCGACATTTTTCTTCCTTTTTCATTGTTATTTTATTTTCTGTTTCTTTTCATTTACTTCTTCCTTTTTCACTTTCTTTTTTTTACATGTGTCTATTTTCCTTAAATTTTGGGGGGGACATGCATTTATTCTGTTTCTAATATTCTTTTTACGACTAAAATTATCTCCTTTCCTGAATACCTTCGTTATCTTTAAATCAATCCTATTAAGATTATTTACTTTTATTCATCTCTTTCATACGCTGTTTCATTCCCTACATTTTTATTTCACCATTCTCTTTTATTTACTTCAGTTATTTGTGTCATTATTTCTTTCTTTTGTCCATCCTTCATTTCTAGTTATTATTCTATACTTTTTATTCCTTTTTTTTTCTTTTTTTTTTACTTTCATTTTGCTTTATTTACTTTTATCCATCTCGTACAAAACAAAAGATTTCTTAGTTTATGCCTTTGTCATACATTCACCCATTTTGACATGCGCACTGGCTACTTTTTATCGTACTTATTTTACATTCTTCCAACATACCTGTTCTTCGTTGAAGTATCATCAAGGCGATATGCGTTCAAATGGAGTTCATTATTTCCATTTCTCCGTTTCTTTATAATACGTTAAATGTACCTATCACATTCTATTTTCTTTTTAAATTACTGTACTTTCGACTTACTTTCTTTCAAACCCTCTCTTCTCTTTATTTTATCGCGTTATTGTTCATTATGCTCGATTTCCTCCATCTGCTTCTTTGAATATTCTCATCATTTTCGATATTACGACTTCCGCACAGGAGTCTGTTTTTTTCTAGCTTTGAGTTCTTTCTATGATGTTATTTTTCTATTAAACATGCCTCTGTTTAAAATTAGTGTTTATTTCGATTTTCTTCCTTCAGTCGTTCTTTTTCCTCACGTATTTGTTAATGTTTCTTCTATATATCTGAAAATAACGTGTTATCTTGTCTTGCATCTTTTCTTATCTCTTCATTTCTAACTAACATACTAAAAAAACATTGAATAATAATTTTAAAAAATGGTTTGTTCAGAGCTATCCAAAAATTGCGAATTATTCCAGCATGATAATTTCTAACAATTTTCTAGCTTTCAAAGCGGAATGGAAAGCCTTTTACAATAGCTTTTGCTTACATCAGCATAACCAATTAATTGAGAATATGTCGTATGATTCTTTTACTGGTTCTAAACTCGGAGATTGTTAAGGAAAGAATCCTTGAGTCACCCTTTGTTAAATAAAATATGCGAGAAAGGATTGTTGCGTGTTCAAATAAAATGACGATATTTATTTAATGTAAATTAAGAAAAAAATTCTTAAATGTACCTACCATATTGAAATAAAAAGTTTTTATTTAGAATGATCTTCTCTCCGACTGAAATGAAAATGAACATAAATAGTCTTTCAGTGAGGAAGAGAGAAAAGATCAAAGAGAATACGCTGTTACTTTGGTGAGAAAGACAGGATGACAAGGTTGACTCGTGTCACTTTACTGCAGTCAGTTTCCTGCTGAATTGAATGGATGTTTAGTGCATATGTCTTCGTGTAGTCTCCAGAAGCCTATGTTTATTTATTCGCGGGAGATGATTTTTTATTATTATTATTTTGAATATTTGAAATATACTGCGTGGATCATTTGCGTAGTGTGTTTATTTCCATCATTTGATCTTTTGATTTGAAAAAAGTTAACTTACTCTACAGATTATTCCATTTCTTACTTTTTTGCTTGTCATCAAATCTTTAGTAATATCCTTGCACCAGCTGTTTGTGCAACATATATATATATATATATATATATATATATATATATATATATATATATATATATATATATATATATATGTATGTTAGCAAATATAAATGGATATAAATCCGACAGAATGAAGAAAATATCTGGAAAAACAAACAAAAATCCTTAGAATGTGATTATGTTGTTTTAATTATGAATGAAATGTCGACGTCTGACGTTTCGGTTTAAAAACCTTCTTCGGGACAATATTCATTAAAAATACAATACAATTAACATAATCAATATAAATCGACGAAAACGATGGACATAAAAAACAACGTGACCACGCTCAAACGGAAAGCTAATCATTCAAAATTTTATATCATCTGTTTTTGGATAAGACTTGTTTTTTATGTCCATCGTTTTCGTCGATTTATATTGTCAGACGTCGACATTTCATTCATAATTAAAACAACATAATCACATTCTAAGGATTTTTGTTTGTTTTTCCAGATATTTTCTTCATATATATATATATATATATATATATATATATTTCTCCACCATTTTTACACCTATCAGATACAATTATCATTTTTCGAATCTTTCAAATGCGTAGACAGTTATTTTCAGTATTTAGCTTTCATATATAAAGGGAGCTGAATTAAAAGATAATGAATATATTGTTCGCAAAATACTCTATTAATGAACTATGGCAATGTTTGAACCGTATGATAATGACGAAATGTCCCCTACCTTTGTCTACTATATTTCTACTACAATTTCAGTCGTTTGGACGGTTTACACTCACCAGCTCGGATATTCACAGCTAGGACACTATGGCGCTGTCCAGGTGGCTGACCATCCTCATCATCTTCGAGTTCTCTTGATAAGATGCATATTTCAATGAGACTGACGCTTCCTCAGAACTATTACTTTGTGGAATAAACTGCTGAGAGAAGGAATCCTTAACAACTACAATCTCTTTAAAATCAGGGTCAACCGATATCTATCAGCTACATATGTTATATCAATATAGCGTTGAAACACTGGTTCACGTAAGATCACCGAAGGTAAGCAAAGTCGGGCCTGGTCATTACCTAAACGGATGATTGACTGAGAATACCAGGAGCAGTAAGCTTGGGTGTGCGAGTGGTGTAATGGATAATGGCTCGGAATTGTTAATTGGAGAGCCGAGTTCCAATTTAAATTTTGTTCCTTATACTCACTTACTCACACTCCTTAACAATCTCCGAGTTAGTAAGTCTATCGGACAATTTTCCAATCAATTCAATGTCTTCAACTAAAAGTGGAATTATTGATGTCTTCATGAGACACATTTTTCAGATTTCCACTTCAAGATCCTCGTATTTTGATAGTTTTTGTTTTAGATCTTCAAAGACACATTATAATCTGCCGGAACTGCCATGTCAACAAGAAAGCATATTCTGTTTTTCTGGTCTTTCATTACGATTTCTGGGCGATTAGGTTTGAACGTTCGTTTTGAGTGTATTTTCATACCCCGTAAAATTGTTACAGGTCCTAACTCTGTAACCGGTTCTAGATTATATTCATACAAGGTTCTTGCATTTTCCTTCTCGTAAGTGTGGAATATTTTTCAGTACAGATAATGATCCAATCTATCAAGTCGCGTTCGATATTCATTTGGTGCTAGCACTGTACCACCTGATAAAAGTTGGTCAGTTCTTTCTGAGTATGTATCACAGAATCTACAATTCAGGTTAACACAGTTTTTCACTATGTGGTAATATCTGTGCAGTAGCATTATTATTATTACAAATTTTAGGGAATGGTTTGAAATTTTTTTTAGTAATTTTCATCTTTTATTTTCATCTGATGACAGTTTTGTTAAGCCATGACATATTTCTGACTCTTATTAATATTATTGAATTGATATTAAACGCTCAACATCTCGATTCAGGTTTAATTTTATAAAATTACCGCCATTTTATATAAAAACGTTCATTGCTGCGATTCCTTTTCAAAATGAATTCTGTTGCGACTGATATTTTAGAACCAGAATATTATTATTATTATTATTATTATTATTATTATTATTATTATTATTATATGAATTACGAATACTACGTCGATTGCGGCCATTACAGACTTGCCTTACCTGTATCGTGTTGGACAACATAGTTCACATTTTTTTCAGTACGGATGCCGATTAAAGAATTCGATCGTCAGAATGAAAAAAAAAAAAAACTTATTGAAGCCTTGCCATGAAATATGCCAGCTCGGTAAAGACTGCCAATTTCATCCCAATTCAGAAATGGAAGAGAAATGTCAAGTTTCAGTCAGCGTAGACAACAAATAGAGACTGAAAAATGTTAGTTGAATATTTGTTAATTTTTATGTAAATAGAAACTTCTGTTACTTCTCTGCTCCGTCGAGTGTCAGAAATCGGTTATTTCTTTACAGATAAACTTACAAATAAATTTATCACGACTGATTGAATAATTACATGATCTATTTCTTTCAGTAGAGAGACAAACTTCGTCGGAAACAACGAAAACAGTACTGAACTGTTAAGTGTTATCTGCTCTCGTATATGGCAGTGAATGCTGGAAAAGATGAAGAAGATACTTGAAGCAACAGAAATATGGCTGTACAGAAGGATGTCATGGACCGAATATGAGAGCAACGACGAAGATTTAGATAAAATGGAGACAAAAAATGAAACATATTTAACATCAGAAAGAGACAGTCATAATTCCTGGCGTACATAATGAGGAACAAGAAATTGGAAAATCTGATACTCACAGGGTTTTTTTTTTTAGAGAGAAGCGCGACAGAGTAAAGCGACGCATAACATAATTTACGAGCTTACGTAAGAGGTTGGCGGAACAGTATTTGAGAGAAATAAAAGGAAGATAAATTAAGAGGAACAAAAGACGGGATATTGTGGCAAGCCATAATCGCCTACGTCCTGAGGGGAAACGGCAGATAAAAGAAGAAGAATCACAATGTGTAAATAAGTGTAACACTTAAGCGAAAATAATGTGTTGTTTTTCCTTAAATTTCTCTTAACCCTTGCTTCATGGTAGTAAGTATTTATACACACACACACTCACTGCCCCCCCCATATATATATATATATATATATATATATATATATATATATATATATATATATATATAACCTAGGTCTCTGATCGGTGTGATGTTACTGATTCAAGAAGTTCTGTTGCCCTGATATCTAGACGGGCAAGACATACACTCGGAGACTCTCGCCTGTATCTCTCCATGTTTATTTGACCCTTCATTAAGGGTGCTGGAGATAACCATTTCTGCATTTGGTCCTTATCCACCAGATATTCAGGGATCCGAAACCTCGAGTAACTTCCAAGGTTGTCATACTGTCAAATGTGTCTGATATCGTGTCTAAGAAGCACAATGTATGAATAAGTGTAACCCATAAGCGAAAATACTGTCTTGTTTTTCCTTAAATTTCTCTTAAGCCTCTGTGTATTTACACACACTCATATATATATATATATATATATATATATATATATATATATATATATATATATATATGTATGTATGCATGCATCCTTGGTCTCTCATCAGTGTGATGTTACTGATTCAAGAAGTTATGTTGCCCTGATATCTAGGCGGAGAAGACACACATACTCAAAGAATCGCGCCTGAATCTCTCCATGGGTATTTGTCCGTTCATTAAGGATGCTGGAGGTAACCATTTCTGGGTTTGGGCCTTATCCAGCAGATATTCAATGATCCGAAACTTCGAGTAACTTTGAAGGATTTTATCCTGTCAAAAGTTTATGATATCGTGTCTATTTACTACTATTTTGTAAATGGTTTCTGAAACGTGCAGTAGTCTCCAGTGGGGCTTCTCGATGCCATGATGATGGGTGCTTCTACGGCAGTATCTCGGGATATCATTTATGCTTGCTTCTACAACGGGTATCTGTTTCCCTGCCTTTTCTTCATATATCAAACCAACCAAAACATACATGAATACAATCTAACTGAAAACGAACAAAACTATCTAACCTGACCTGAAAAAAGTAGACCCCAATTATACCATCTCTATCACTAATATAAGGGGCCTACGTTCCAACTTCCCAGAAATGAAACTCCATCTTTTTCAATCTCAACGTGACTTCCTGTTCCTGGCTGAAATGTGTATCAATGTCTCAATCCCATTGCAGAATCTCACAATCCCGGTCTGTCCACCCATTATAACAAAATACCATCAACTAAATCAACACGATCAAGGTATCAGTGCTTCCATATAACAGGAACACAAAAATCGAAGACCCTGATTTCCCTTATATGTGTTTCCGCGTGGTATTTATTCATGGTATCGCATTAATCATTGCTATGTATTGTTAATCTGATGGAGGGTCGGAAATCTTCGATCGAATTTCAGAGAGGATTTCCAATTATCTTGCAGAATTCTCTCGGTCAACTTTCCCATACGTGGGGACCTCAATATGCACCACCAAAAGTGGTTAGTCCACTCTAACAAAAGCGTTGAGGAAGGTAGATACTTCTCCACCCGGATCCGACAGGACAGCAGGCGAACCTTCTCGAACCTGCACTGAGAAATGCTCAGCAAAAGGTTCACCTCACATTGACATGTCAGATCATTCCCTACTCAGTGTCCAGATTGTCTCTTAACCAATGATATCTTCTGATTTACCGTTCCATAGAACGAGTTTTCGCTATGCGAAGGCAGATTGGGACAGTTTTCGGTCATATATGACGGGAGCTTTTTTACCAAACCTCTTTAAACTGCTACCCTGATCTCCGAATGGATCTATTCGGGAATGGATTGATTTATGCTCACAAAGATTCCAGTTAAAGACAAATAGTTAATCTTCGTTAACCTCTGAATGCGCCGCAGCCATAGCTCACCAAAACCACCACTTCAAAATCTGTCGCAATGTGCGGTTTAATCTCGCCCTTACTTCTTTCATAACCGCCCACAATTGCTGTAAGAGAGTCCTGGAAAATGCAAAGTGCAGAGACGTGCGATCTTTCCAGGCCAAGGTTGAAAATAAACGAATTGGATCTCGCAAATTCTGGAAGATCACTACCCAAAATATGAACAGAAGTAAAGCGGCTGTGCCAACTATTATTAATGGGTCCGAGGTCATATCGTCCACGACAGACATAGTTGAATCTCTTCGCCTCGATCTTTACCTCAAAGTCAATATTAGATGACAATGGTAATTCCCTCCCCAACTTCACACGTCTCACTGAACACAATCTCAGTAATAAGCTTAATTCAGTAAGAGAAGTTTCTAGACTTATCAAAATGCCACTGGCTCAGATAAGATTTCAGTGTTCATCCTTACGTAGTTCAGCCCATAATTATACCAGATTTTTAGCAAAGTTATTTAACCTGTTCAAGTATAAAGTCAACCGTTATCTTACCTTTTTATCTATATAAACTAACACTTAACGTGACCCTGTACGTCGAGTGGCCCGGGGCCTGGTACAGAGTGAACATTATTGTAAAATATAATAAAATAAAATAAATATAATAATAATAATAATAATAATAATAATAATAATTATGAAATAGAAATCTCGAAAATGTGGTATATGCGAACATCACCAATCCCTGTTGTAGTTGGAGCCCTAGGACTGGTTGGAAAAGATAGCAGTAGACTAAATGAATGGATTTCTTGGAAATCCCTGCCTCAAGGGGATACAAAAAGAAGAAGAAGAAGAAGAAGAAGAAGAAGAAGAAGAAGAAGAATTTTTGAGTTGAGCAATTTCTGTCAGTTATCATGTGTGTATGGATGTGCGTGTGAAATATTGTCTTCTTCATCCATTCTTGAATGTTTGTAAAGAAATAAATATCCGCCCGAAAAAAAAAAACGATAAATTTGTTGTATGCAATGCACGAGTCATTTCTTCCTGTGCGCACTCCAATCTTTAACATTAACAACTGAATTACAGCGAAGAATTCAAACATGAGAAAATGAGTTGCTGCAGAAAGAGGCCAGGCATTTCCTAAGTAGGCTGCATAATAAATGAACAATGTCAGATGCCATCCAACAAGAAAAATATAACCACAGACAAGAAGTGAAAATTGAAATGCTTTTTCTACAGCAGCACGTAACAATATTTCTACTTCAAGGTGTCGTCTGAGGCAAATGATGAGAAAAGAGACAGAAACTAGGCTAAACATGTTATTGAGTGAACCGGGTTCAATTCTGAGGCATGTAGAGAGAGATGACCACATCTTTATCTATATAATACGACCTACGACCACAATCGGTTATGGAACTTTTAATGATGTTGATGGTAATTGTGGTGCTGATGATGATGACGCAAGCTTGTTTTTTAGCTTATCGCTTTCCTGTTTACAGTTGCTCTGTGAGTTCACCGATGATTACATGTATTTGTTATGATAAGTTCGTATTTATTTCAGTGTAGATAGATAGATAGATATAAACCGACTGAGATAGATATGAATAGGCTGAAAATATATATATATATATATATATATATATATATATATATAGAGAGAGAGAGAGAGAGAGAGAGATAGATAGTTAGATAGATATGAACAGACTGTGATAGATATGAATAGGCTTAAATATATATATATATATGTGTGTGTGTGTGTGTGTGTATAGATAGATAGATAGATAGATAGATAGATAGATAGATAGATAGATAGATAGATATGAATAGGCTGAGATAGATAGATGTTAAAGAAAAAATTCTCGGCAAATGGACGTGAGGGGCGGTCGGGCGGGAAAAATCCTTGGATAAACGTTAGAAGAAAAAAAGTTAAATATGTTATCAATCAAGAAATTATGCATCTGAGTGGACTAATATACAGAAACATATTTCATTTGAAAATCATTTATAATAAATATGTACATTATATATATGTGTGTATGTATGTGCACAGCATAGTATTCGTACTTTTATTTATTTATATGCACATTTGTTAGTCACTCTTTTTTACGGTTGTATTCCTATTTTCGTTTTCATAACGTGTATAAAAAATGAGCTCGTTCATTTCGTTTTTCTGGTCGATCCTTTTAATTTATTTTTGTTTACCTGTCTGTAGAATCCTATTTTGAATGTATTCTTTAAGACTTTGTCAGTATCATTTAAGCCAGCTATCTCTGGCGTATATACATTGAAACACTTCGTCAGTTGCAGCAGGAATCCCTTCCTATTTTCAATCTTGCAACTGACCATTTCAATTCACCGATGCCAGCTGTTGGCTATCAAAACAACACCTGCTTATCATGACGTCAAGCTTTGTTATCTGAGAACAGATTTTATCTGTTATAAGGTTATTTGTAGTAGTCATACGCGTTGCTGTTGGATCACACCGAAACTAGGATAGTATTTATTACCTGTGATCTTGGTGCAGGGTTAGAGTGACATTGTTAGAATGTTGCAGATACGTAGGAATGGGGATCGAATCTGACTGCCCGGCAAGACTTCCTAATACACTGCGAGAAAGACAGCAAACCTTCCAAGTGTTACCCTGTCAGATATACCTTCAAGATAAGACAATTTAAGAGGATGTTCCCAACTAGGTATATCTCAATTACCCAGCCATGTTGCACACCAAATAATATCACTTATCAATAGAGATTCTCTGAGCCATATCCCCCTAGGGTCTATGCACAACTGGCAACTGAGAAACAAATCTCTTGTACTGAACGTGTTATCTACTTCAACCGATATAAATTTTCCGACACAAATGAATATTGACTTCATTCTTTATCGAATAGATGGTGTTAATTCACTGAAAATCTGGTGTTACCCTTGATAAGAATGATACAATGTGTTTCCAGCAAAAGGAAGTATTTTAACATGTTGCAAAAACCTTCAATGTTAATGTATGTATCCTTAAAAATTCTTCGAAATTTTTTTCATAAACTGCATTTTATAATCTCTCTCTCTAAATTCATATGTTTTAATTTCATATGTAACAAACGCTTTATTTGATAAGAATATGCTTATGTTAATTAGAAAATGTAACACTATGTGACAATTATGAATTTCTCAGTTTAGCTTAGATTTATTTTTCAGGATCCCTCCAAATAACAATGTAGAAATTGATAACGATGATAGGGACAATGCAAAATGTATCTGGACATTAACAGCAAATGGTAATATAATCTCAGTCCAAATTCTTAGCTTGTTCAGAAAGTAATTACGCATTAAATTATGAGTCAAACAACCAAGGAATAAAAAAGGTTACTCTAATGACAAAAGTACGTAGGTGTAGAGTTTAAGGTTATTCAACTGAGAGCGCAAGGCGTGTAGTCTTATTTATAGTCCCAGTAAACAGAAATAGTTCTCTAAAAGAGGAGAGTAACGAAACAAGGGGAGACTACTCTTGATTATTCATAACAGTTACATTGTTGGGAATTGCATTTAGAATTAGTTTATATTTTTGTTTCAAACAGCACGTTGTTGATAAGGATATTTCAGAGTTTAATTAATGAGATCTTACATAGGAGAAATTTAGTTACGCAGGGAAACCAAATATAACGTTTCAATACCTTATTTTAAACAGGATTTCCAACTTTTAATTTTAGCATCGCCTTCGTACAACTGATTGAAAAATGCGTTGTATATGTTAACAGTAAACAAAAAAGACAATCGTTATCTTAAAATATGAAACACGCACCAACAGCAATACCAGAATTCCATCCCCCCAAAAATCATGTTTTGTGGAATATGAGTATTACTAGAATTTGGTAGAACCACCAGTGAAGACGTTTATTTCAAGCAGCTTCATCCAGTAAATGTCAGCCTTTGATAAACAGACAAATATATCCCCCTCACTAAAAGGTCCACACTGTAAAAACATTGATGGGACGTTTTTCAACGCCTTCTACCATTCTTAGCACCTTCAGATGTTTATTTATTTCGGACACAAGGATATTCATAAGTGGAACAATATTCAGAAAAAAAAATCAATTGCAGACATTCTTTCAAATGTCTCTCGTGGGAGAGCGTAGAATTCATTAAACGTGGAATCGAAATGTTACCATTCCTATGGGTTGCAGTCGTTGAAAATGAAGTCGATTTTATTTAAATTTAATTTACTCTAGTTTCTATATCCATTCTGGAAAAACAGTAATTACTTTCCGAACACCCTGATAATCGGAACAATGTCTGCATAGAAGAAAACATATTGTATTCAAGACATAAAGGAAAAGAGCTGCTTAAAAAAACCTCGGTGTTCTAAATGGATGCTTTTCGTCTAATCATTTTGCTTTGCTGTTTGTTCGGCACGCTTTTTCTCCTGATTCTGTCGCCATCATTGTTTTGTTTACGAAGCCCAGCGTTCGATTTGAAGTCACCCATTTTCATCAAGCGGAAATGATATTAATATACGCAGACGAACGTGAAAACACGTGAGAGATACTTAACATTAAGCAATTTTCATTTTCTGGTGTCTGGTTTATTGGTTATATGAAAAGAAGAATGCAACAAAATTCAAAGAATTAAAGAATAATAGTATTTTTTAAAAAAAAATGATTAAAAAAAGGAAAAGACAAGTGGTAGTAATCTTACATGTAAGTGTTCCTGATGGAATACGTGCGTGAATGTATTTATGTGTTAACAGTCGTGGGCGTGCATGTCTACGTTATTGTATGTAATATCGTGAGTAGTGAATGAAAAAAAATGGCTACTTTCGAAAATCATTTTCATTGTGCTACAATTATTGACTGGTTCTTCTGTCTTTTTTTCGAATGCAATTTATTGAATACGTTTAATATTGAGTATTTTCTGTTCTATGGACAGACTATAAATACTTTTCACAAAGGAGAGTATGTGATTAATTAATACTCATACACACTTGCGCCTTCCCCATATATATATATATATATATATATATATATATATATATATATATATATATATATATATATATAGGGCTAACAAAATGAGAAAATGAAAACATCTCAGTCAGTTATTTCGTAACCAGAGATAAATTTGTCATACTCATAATGGTGTTATCGCTGGAATCAATCTTATCTGGTAATGGATGATAAGCTACCAGAATACACGAAATATTCGACAGTCATTAACCGAACAGTTAGTTTTGATTTCGTTTGAAACTTATTTATATTTGTCTTAAAACTATTTTAAACTCACAGACACACACGCCCGCACGCAGACACACATCACACACACACACACACACACACACACACACACACACACACACACACACACACACACACATATATATATATATATATATATATATATATATATATATATATATATAAAACATTTCAGCCCCTATGACACAAGAAGTATCTGAGCGTTAGACAGTATGCGAAAATGAGAAAAAATATTATTAAGGAGAGAGAATAATGAAATGATATGAATTCAGTAAAAGAAAAAACATAGCGTTTGAAAATCCATTTAAATTTTTGAAGATCAAAGTTGACTGGGAAGATAAATGCATGAAGACAGTTTCACAAGCGTGAAGTGCGATGGAATAAACTGCTAGCATAGAACTTGCGGTTGCCTCTAGGCATTTCAACTGTAAAATAATGAGAACTTGTCACCAATCTAGTATTGCGCTTAAATTCATAAAGTTTAGTTACCATAAAGGGACGTGCGTAGAACAATTGCCACGCATGTATTTATAGAAAAGGCACAGTGAATATATATCACGTCTGGTAGAAAATGCCTAAAGGTGGGATTGCCGGTCAAGACCAATAATATTGCAAATTCTTCTTTGCATTTTATATAATTATATCAAATAAACACTGACGCCAACACTGCGTGGCGACAGTTTGCGCCATGATCGAACGCAATCTTTACGTCAAGAACATTACTTTCAGTGAAATGATATTTTAGCAAATTGATTCCTTCACCAATGCTGATGAGGTTCACAGTACTACTCCCGGCGTCACTACTAGTGTTCTTGTCAAAATAAAAATACCCCCCCCAAAAAAAACATTGTCAAAATATTTTTGTTTATTGTCATTCACTAGACCTTTTTAATCCACAGCGGGGTACTGTTCATAATTTCTTATCTAGATTTATAATTATTTACAAATAGTAAATTTGACACTCTGCTTACACCATTGATACCGGCTATCACTAAAAGGTCATCCTCTAAATCTGACAATTACCAACATTCCTTCACTGTCCTGTCAGTTTTCATTGGTGTACTTGGGACGGTGACTGATAAAACAGGTACAGGGATGAATAAAAGAACCATTGATTACGCAGAAAAATTTTACAGAAAAGTTACCTCTAAGAAACGGTAAGAATAATCCGAAAAGTGAAGAATACTTAATGACATAGAAACATTGCATAACATCTAAGTCTGCTTGTTGTCATCTGCTAGCTATACATTTCTACCAGATATTATATGAATAAGATTGAATTAAAACTGAAATGAAGAAATATTATTATTAATAATAATAATAATCTGGAAAAACTGTAACATCTACAGGAAGGAAACTGAAACTATGTGGTATGAACAGAACCCAGACCCGGTTACGGAAATAGGACCTGTTACAATGTTATGGGACGTCACAATACACACAGACAGAACAATCAAATTAACCGCCCAGACATTTTTATTAAAGATCCCACACAAAAAGTGCCTCCTTCTTGATATGGTAGTACCTACGGACTGCAATGTATCTTTGAATATCTTCAAAAAGCTATCAAAATACAAAGACCTTGAAATCGAAATTTCAAAAATGTGATACATGGCAACATCAACAATCACCGTTGTAGTTGGAGCCCTCGGAATGGTTGGAAAAGATTCCAATAGACTATATGAAGGGAATCCTGGAATCCCATGTCTTAAAGAAATACAAAAAAATTCTTCTCACGAGTACAGCCCATACCATACGAGGTGCTTTGTCTGTGTAAAATATGTTTATTTTTGTTGTTTTTTTTTTGTTTTTTGCAGTGGAAAATGTCATGACGCCATTTCTAACCTTAGATCCCTGGGCGGGACCCGGAAAGAAATGAGTACACATCAGAAATCAAAGGAAATAATAATAATAATAATAATAATAATAATAATAATAATGATGATAATAATAATAATAATAACAATAATAATAATAATAATAATAATAATAATAATAATAATTGAAGAGATTCCTGGAAGTCCATGCCTCAAGGAGATACAAAAATTTGTTCTGACAAGTACAGCCCACACTTTACGAAGGGCTTTATCTATGTAATTTTTTTTTTTTTTTTTTGTCAGTGGAAAGTGTCATGCCGCCATTTCTAACTTTAGTTCCCTGGGCGGGACCCGGAAAGAAATGTGTAAATGCCAGAAATCAAAGAAAATAAAAATAATAATAATAATAAACTACAGATTTAGACTTTGATATTAACAAAATTAAGGAAACAGACAAAACGGTAAAAAAATAGCAAATACGTAGGAAGTAACAAAGGAGACAGAATACCACATTCAATTATGAAGAAAAAGATCTGAAAAGAATCTTAATGGAGAGTGCGTTTGATATTAGAAAACGAACTAAATGCAGCTAATAAAATGAAGGCTATCAACACCTTAGCTATACTCATAGTAACATACAAATTTAATATTATTAAAAGGATGTTGAATGACATTAAATGATTGGACGCCAAGATCAGAAAATGTCTTACGCCAATGAGAATGCACCACCGAAATCAGGTGTTGATAGGTTGTACGTGCCAAGGAGGCCGAGGTCTAATGCAGCTTGAACTAACTCTAACAGCTACAACTGTCGGATTGGACACATACCTTACAAAAACCAATGACCGTCTCCTACAAATAGTAAAAACAAAATTCATTCCATCAAAAAAAAGCTGCACTCCTCAAAAAACAGGTTAATATACCTAAAACCTTACTAACAAAAAACGTAGCGAATACCACCTACACAAAACAAAAAAAATAATCAGAAAGCAAAGCAAATTAGCCAAAACTATTACAAAGGACTGGGAGAACAAAATGTTTCATAGCTAATACCTAAAAAGAACGAAACAAACAGACGGAGGCCAACAAAAACACATCAGTGCGTGAAGTGCACCGGTTGAAAACTGTGACAGAAGGCCTAATTATTGCAGCTTAGGCTCAAAGCCACGCGTGTAGATCCTTTCACATAATTAAATATGGAACTAAATCGAAATGCAAGATATGCGGACAATATAATGAAACTGTCGACAATATTATCCCAGGATGTCCGGAACTAGCAAAAAATGAATATAACCACAGACATAACAAGGTAGCGACATATGCGTACTGGATGATATGTAAGTAACAAAAAGTCGAATCCCCTGAGAGACGATATGAGCACCAAAGACAGAGTTACACAAAATATGGATATAACTATCCTCTGGGACATGCTAATTCAAAACGACAGCGAAATAACAGCCAACAGAACTGGTATTATCATAATCGACAAGAAATTCTGGATAGTTTATGCTTATTGGCTTAGTAGTACCATCTGAGAAAATCACCTCCTGAACATGGTCCAGATACAAGTACCTGTAGATTGAAATTAACAGGATGTGGGGAATAAAGTCTGAGAGCGTACCGATAATGACTGGAGCACTGGGCCTCATGAGAAAAGGAAAGAATAATTGTAATAACAGTGTCCCGTGTAGCATAAGTTGTCCAGAATAGCGCTTTAATACGAGCATCACATATACTAAAAAGGGTGCTATCAATTATATGGCAATTCTCCTATAAGGTGTAAGGACCATAGTTTGGATCAGACTCTACGGGATACAAAGCAGTAAACATAACATACACACACACAAAAAAAACAACAACAATAATAATAATAATAATAATAATAATAATATTAAATGCAAACTGAAAGAAATGAGATACGAAAATATATGAGGAAGTATAACGGAAGTATCTAGCTGCGACATAAACAAGTGCAACGATTCAGATTCTGTCAATGATGAATAAACGACATTACAGCAGAATTCCTTGAAAACAACAGAGTTGAAATCACTGAAGCGAAAAACCACATCATTCGAATAATCAGCCAACTAACTCGCCCACATATTTCAGAAAGAGACCGGCTTCCCACAATTCGTATGAGAATGTGCAATAAACATATTGTGCAGACATATAAAGCTGCATTGAAAATATTGTTAACGGACAGACCACTAGAAAACATCACAGAAGCAACTAATGTCAGATAATGAACAGATTTAGCAGACAATGTCAAAATAAAGAAAACATTAAACAATAGACAAAGAGAACTCACTTAGAAGGCAAAATTGAAGTGAGAATTTGAGGAAATCAGATGTGAGTTATAGATACTAGATGAAATTTAAGGAGATTCAAATATTTCAACACGGAAAAAGCAAGAATATCAAGCGGAAATATAAAATTAAAGCAATAAATGACATTCACTCAATCAAGGAAACGGTACCTGTCATTAAAGGCACAGAGAAAAAAGACGATATAAAAAGCGTTGTAGATTCTATCCACAAAATAAGATATTCGAAACGTACCTCAAGAAGATTTACAGTAAAATTGGAAAAGCAGTTATGGATGTCCAAAAGCCACCATCTATTGAAGAAGTGCAAACATTTTGGGAGAATATTTGGAGCAAACCAACGAAATATAATCCCAGTAAAGTGTGGATTAATGAAGAATGAAGCATAAATCTGTGCCAGAATAGAAAATATAAGAAAGGATAATGTTAGGCAAGCTCAATAGAAATCCCTGGGAAATGACAAATTAAGCTATCCTTTGTAACCCCGTCGCACCTTCTCCTCTGTCTACCTAATTATGCGCAATAAAGTGTGCGCTGTTGAAATTCTCGAAGAACAAACTTTTTTCTATTTTGGAGTTTTGTAGATTTTAAATTCCATTGCAGGTATTACGTTTTTAACATTGCATCTATAATTTTCCATCTTGAACATTACATATGGCTAATATTTTATATTAGACTTTTATCATATTAAATATTTGGTAAGAATTGTTACTTTCATTAAATCAAAATGAGGATTGAGGAAGAATACTACATATATTTGTTATTTGCTGGGAATATCTGTTTTTATAAGTACGATAAGATTCAATTAAAACTCTTTGCCTTCTAGAGAGAAATACACAAGTGGGAAAGTTTTTAGTATTTTATTTGGAGTTATTTTTCACAAAAATACAGTTCGTAAGGTATTTGTTCGTCGATTTATTTGAAGAATACTACATATATTTGTTATTTGCTGGGAATATCAGTTTTTCTAAGTACGATTAGATTCAATTAAAACTCTTTGCCTTCTAGAGAGAAACCCATATTTGGGAAAGTTATTAGTATTTTATTTGGGTTTTTTTTATAACTTTTCGCCAAAATTCAGTTCTTAAGGTATTTGTTCGTCGATTTATTTGAAGAAATGTATTTGTTTTCTTTTAATTTATCTTGTTCTTGGCATATTCCACTGATTCAATCAACCTAAACGCTTTAACTACTTTTTTTTAATAATTAATTTATCAACTGTCGAATATGTTGAAAGGAAATCAATTTTATTTATGCATATCAGTCCATGCATCTATATATGCCCGATGTTAATCGAAAGGCTACAAGTCCACACATTATCAAAACTGCTGCAAATGCGTCTGGCTTTTATTTGATGAACTTTGTAGATGGCTATCTCATTTTATCGGAATAGATTGTCCGATCTGTGAGCAAATAGCTTTTTGAATTTATTTTTATATTTTTATTTTTTATGGCATATGATATAAAGTGCCAATGCCATTTTCGTTGCAAGTAATATTTTTTCCTATGTCCGAATTTCAATCATTTTGTAATTTCTTTGCCATTGTTTACCGTTTTCATTCATTTCTGTTTTTGTGGGTCTTATGTTTATATATGTGTGTGTGTGTGAGAGAGAGAGAGAGAGCGAGAGAGAGCGAGAGAGAGAGAGAGGGAAACAAAGTTTGTGTATGATCAAAAATGAGAAAAATAAATAATACGAAATCAGTCTGTGACCGAGTAAGAGTATTTCTATGATTCATTATTCCTTTTCATGAACTGGATAGAAGTTCATAATGAGAAATCGGAGAACTGCGTTCGATTTCAAGTTGGATTGTTTACATTAACATTCGTCCAAATATCCTTGGGAAAGGCACGCCGGGTTACTTGATGGATTGATTCGTTTTCTAAGTTTTATTAAACTTTCTTCAGTTAATTAAAGTCAGAAAATATATGTAGGGTGCTAGTGATACAAGACTTACTAATTAACCCATAACTGGGGGAGAAAATTCATTTAAGGTTATTTGCGCGTAAATGAATATAAGAACCACAAAGAATATTGGAACTTTACTCTCCGATTAACAATTTCGAGGCATTATCCTTTAACCCAGTCAAAGCTTACACACCCGAATATCCCCAAGCGGCCACCAAGATACCGACCAGTTTCGACGTTGATGAACTTCGGTGATCGTCTGGAAATCGGAGTTTCAACGTGATATGACCGTAATCCCATTCTAATTTAAATAGTAGGGCTTGTATTTGGAAAAACCGTTTGTATTTTCAAAAAGGTTATGCATGCTTTATTCACCTGAATTATTCTTACAGTTCAACAGGTGTTTCAGTTCAAATAATTCACAAAAGATTGATAAGCACTAATCCACTTCCCTCCGAAAATAAAACAAAAAACTTAACCTTACCGCAGACGGCCTCTCTTCTGACAGAGTATATGTGACCTTGTGTTGAGATTTGCAGTGCGGTGTAAACTGCAAAATTTGTTAATGATATATTGCGCTCTCGTGGTGACATATATCTAGGTATTTATTCTGTCTTCCCACTAAGAGTTGTAACACAAGATCTTTTATTTAAAGTGGGGAACCGAACGCGTACACCTGGGCCAGGAACAAAAATTGCTTGCAGCCCACACAACTCCAGACAACTTCGAAATTCTCCTGCAATAATTCTGGTTGGTGCAGGCTGCCAGAATCCTTCCCTTCAGTACATCTCTGGTGTTACAAAAAGTTTCGTCGGTCTTTTGCTCAACTGCACATCACAAAGAATAACCAAAGGAGTTGCAGTTCTGGGGAGTTAGATGGCAAGATGTAAGCCAACCACTTGACTCATGGCAGCACCACATCCTCAGGTCACTTGATATAGCTTTCCGTTTTGAGTCTGAGGTCATGTGGGAAGATGAATGGTGGCCTAACGTCGCCGTCACTAGTTACCACGGCAAACAACATCACGATGTCTGGATATTTGGTTTTCATCACTCCTGGTACTTCTTTTCGGGATACGGCATCCTCCGAACTGTGCACAGATTGAAACGCAAACACTCGGAATTGGTCGTATTGGAGATTCCAGCGCGAATGCCAAGCAGTACAACACGCTGTTTCCAAATTTCTAGCGGAATGAATTGTGCCATGGTGATCTTTTTTCTCACAGACGGTTCCAAACTGACCCTATTATACTGTGTAATCTACAAAATCATAAACAACAAAACACACAATAAAAGGAGAGTTTATCCATCGCACCTCATGTAAAGCAGACAGACACGTGTGGTTGAGTGGTTAGATAATTTCAAAGAAAATTTTGCCCCAAAACTTACCATAGTTATTTAGTTAACGGAATAGAATCAAATCGTACAGTGACCCTAGGAAGTCCATGACAAAGGCTGACCCAACATTTGTGAGTGAAATTAGTTAGAAACTTGGAATCTGTCATCACATGAGCTCAATTAGCGATTTTTCTAGTTAGTGTCTCGATAAAAGCCTGGGAGCTCGTGGTAATAGTTCAACCAAAATATGTAAAGTTGCACAGAATCCACAGCCGGCATATCTTCCTCGTCGAGGCTCATTGGTTCAGTGCTATGACACATTGTATCCTAACGGTGGAGGTTCGATTCTTGTTAGTGGATGCGCACTGTCGTGGATCCCAAATAGGAGGAATTTGACGTCCAGTGTTTTCTTCATTCTGTGGAGGATTCTTCTACACGCGATGAATTACATCAATGATTATTCAAATCCAAAATATTTTTATCATACACACACACAAAGACACGCACATACACAAACACGCACATACACATACACAAAGATTTTGACACTAAAATTTATCATTTAAAATTAAAAGTTTAAAAACATATAACCGAATCATTAACAATAACAAGATAAGATTCCGATGAAAAACAGTATAATTTATATTTTCGTGTGTCCTTTGGAATAATATCTATAATTACGAAAGAATATTAAATTTTTAATTTGATAACACCATTAGCACACTCTCCCGACCCATACACACACGCACGCACGCATATATATATATATATATATATATATATATATATATATATATATATATATTATAAAATCGACTAAGTCCGCAATTATTTTAATATATTTTCTATTTGTACGTTATTTTTATACATACGCATATTTAAATAAATGTTCTGTCAATAATAAACAATGTTAACTATATTCACCGGCCTTAATGTCCGAGAAAGTTCATAGAGGATATGTATCATTGAACCTCTATCCTACACGGAACCATTATATAGTCTTACGTGTTATACCATTTAGCTCTGTGTACACACACACACGCACACGCACGCACGCGTGCTCACGCATGCACACACACACACACACACACACACACATATATATATATATATATATAGATATATATATATATATATATATAGGGTGATTGAAAAGTATTTCCCTATTTTCTGTATGAGTGCCTAGCCAGTAATGATGACTTAACAGCCATTTTTCTTGAGCGTTAAAGTCACAAGTCTGCTCTATCAAAACAAGATTTTGGAAGAACATGAAGTTATGTTTTCCACCCCACAAGTGTCCTTGTTGAAATCAGTTGACGCGATACCTGGGCGGCTCTTGAATGAGGGTAGTAATATATGGTGCCCATATCAAATTTCAAATAAGATCTCATGTTAAACGATTTCCTCTCATATCCATTTTCCTGTGAAAAATTATACTTAATAAATAATTTATAATATTTTAAAATGAGGAATTACTTTTCAGTCATCCAACCTCTCTCTCTCCCTCTCTCTCTCCTCTCTCTCTCTCTCTCTCTATATATATATATATATATATATATATATAAATCTAGAGAGAGAGAGAGAGAGAGAGAGATAGAGAGAGAGAGAAATCATGATTTGGAATTGACAAGTGGTTATTGTAAGTGCCCGAATGTAACAATGTTTATCGTCTTATTTTGATATTTCCCTGACTTTTTTTTTCCAGATATTATGTAAAATAACACGCGGACATTTCGCTTCGTAATGGCAAGAATTTCGTGTTCGACTCCAGAGGAGAGACTCACGATTATGACATTCGGTTTCAAATGATCTTTTATGTGATTCTTTGTGCAGGTATCAGAGATGATTATTATTGTTTAAAGGTTTTCATGTGATGTCTTTCAAAAGTTATTTCAATCCCAAAAGATTACTGGTTCGATTAGAAAAAAAACAAACAAACAAACAATAATTCTTTGAATAAATAACTCAAATTAAAAATCATTCTCAGAATAAAAATAATGTTAGCTTAAAGAAATCTCAAAATAATTTCGATTAGCTGCATATCAACACGCAAAAGTAACTGCACAAACACATAATTGTGTGAAGTGAGCATAACTTTATAGAATAAGTTATAAAATAGCTTATAGTTAATAAAAGTTATTCAGCGCTTGTAACTGTATTTCCGTGAATACAATATATACTTAACCATTTATTTTTGGTTAGTCTTCATTTTGCAGACTAAATATAATGCCAACGTGGGGTAATGGTTAGCGGCTCGGATTGTTTAATCGGAGAGCCGAGTTCGACTTCCAGTATTCATTAAAGGAAATTAAATAGAACATATTGGGTCCTACAGTCTTGGATTGCAATGTCTGGGCTACCTGAGGCTATCTTAACCATGGGAACACTACAGTTACTTCGGCACAGCGCCTGAGGTCACTGTAAAGAGTGTTTTGACATGAAATACGTATAAATGAAATCTGATTCTCCCGGCGAGTTATTTTAGTCGTAAATCATAAAGAAATTATTCCTGATACGAAATACTTCTATTTAACTTAGAGCATAATAATAGGTTGTGGGCTTAACTTACAGAAGTTTCTTGTCACAACTGAGATTATAAGTTAACTCACGCATCCTTAGTTCCCTCGGACTTTTGTGGTGTTTTCTTAATATCTACCCATCTCTTCCAATCTTTCTTGTTTTTTTCATGGTTTCGGTATCCTATAAATCCGTTTATTGACTTTATATGTTAAAATATAAAATAAATATACAAATGACTTCATTACATGCTTACTTTTATAATTGTTTTCCTACATATATTCATAAAGAACTTTAATATTACAAATTTTCTGCTATTTTGCTTCTCTATTTGCTTTCACTTAGTTCTGTCACTAAATCGTATGTTCACAATCAGCCAACAAGCCTATGTATGACTTTCTTTTTTCTACATCACTATGTATCATTTATATTATATTTCAATTTATATATAAATTTATACCCCAGCAAAATTATAAGATTATATCAATGATTACAATATACCTGTATTTACTATTTTAATTTAGAATTTAGTTGATTACGGACAAGATATACTGATTGGAGTATTTGAAATGATTTATAAAACAGTATTCACAGATAGTCTTTTCAAATTATTAATGTGAAATGCAATGTTGAATTCAAAGTTGGCAAATGGATATGATAATTACAATGATGGAATTATCCGTTTCCATATTTCGGATTCATTGAAGATTTAGCATTACGGTCGGTTGACTTAAAAGAAATTTTCAGGAAAATAGGCTACTCAAATCCACTGTTATCACTCTCTCTGTCATTCATTGGAGTTTCCTTCCTAACCTCATATGTAAGTTAATAAAGTTTAATTATATATCCAGTGTAAGTATCACTTTTTACCATTTCATCCTAACTAAAGTGCTAAGACCACCACGACTAGTGTGGATCAGATTTCATTTATACGTATTTCACGTCACCCCACGCGCTGCGTCGAATGCAGTGAGTCAACGGTTTGATTATATCTTTATTTTTCTTTCTAGTTACATGTGCTATTAATTTTAGTTTTTAATGCTGTTGGATGTTTTCAACTGATTTTGTTGTTGTTTAGTAGGATACATTGTTCATGATTCTGTAGCACCAACCGATACGATCTGGTGAAGAATTGCCTTCTTTAAGACAGACTATTCATTCGTTTGAAACCATTTTAAATAATTAAAGTCACAAAACTTCTGCATGTGTCATATAATTGAGACATTTCTGAACGAAGCAGATGCCAGTCAGGACGCACACATGAGTGCCTGTATCTAAAGAGACTGAATACTTATTTAATATATGGTTTTGTAGCATCATGAAATGTTAAAAAGTATTCTTAGGGTGGCATTCTGTATGCTCAAATTTCGTACATCTGTTTAGTAAATATAAATCCAAAGAAGGTTCTGTAATGTTATCGATCCTGATCTGGCATCTCGACTTTCCCGCTGCCATGACGTGGCTTTCCACTGTCTTTTCTATAAATATTTTCATGACAGCTGTTTGACTGAGCTTTTCTTCTTGGTCTATGATTTTAAGAGTAATGCTAAATTGCTTATTATGTTTGATCGTTCTCCTGTTGAAGTAGCTAGATGTAAACGCGAATTATATTGCAATAATATAATCGCATGTAGAACTCACATCCGATTTTTTGCTTATCTGTCACCTACAATCTTCAAATGTTAAAAACGTTATCAATTGCTATTTTCTATCTTCCTGAGACCGTTCTTTTATTCTCCTTTCGCCCCATTAAATTATTCTCTTTTCCACTTCCAGTAACTTCTTGCGTTGTGCTGATCTTAGCACCTTGGTTAGGATGAAATGGTAAATAAAATGATACTTACACTGGTTATATAATTAAACTTTATTAATTCTACATCCTAGAATTTTAGGGTGGGTTTAGATTATTTGTTATTATAACTTTCATTCCAATTTCAGATCATAGTTTCGGTTTGGAAATGTTTATCGTAAATAACTATTTCTGGGAATACTTGATTAAAAGGTTTATTGTTTATGCTGAATATTCTCTATAAAATTATCACAACTGTTCCAGCCCCTTATTTTTATCCTGGGATTACGTGAAAAGTGGTAATGGCTAAATAACAAAACAGGTTTTAAAAAATTCAATTCCTCTCTAATGCTATTAATCACATTGAAAACAATGTGAACATATGTTCTGCTAGTGTTTAAATGAGTCTATGAAACCGAGTCGTCGTCTTCTTCTTCTTTCTATGAAGCGTATCCCTTAGCTATGATAGGCGATGCTTTCCTATACACGACTTACGTTTATTGTATCTTGTGAGTGTCAAATTTTCCAGGCCCACTTTCCTCATTATGTCTCCGGGAAATTTCATCTGCCCCTTTGTTACGTTAAATAACAGTGTCGATTTTATATTTTCTTTCCATTCACCCGCAACCAGCGCTTAACACTTCAAAAATGTCCACAGCAACGAATCTCTCTAGGAAATAAACTAAAGATATTATTGTTAAATTATTTATTTTCTCTTGTCAGTAATATTAATGTACACTTCCTACGCTACTATTCAACTCATTGTTAGTCCTGGGTCTGACGATAAACAACATCGTGCAGCAAAACCTTTGATCGGGAAATTGGATAGTTTGTGAAGAGGTAAACCACCTTTTAATTGGTGTTGTTCCCAAGTCCATATCGACCTTGGCTGATAGCAACAGTTATGGTCCCAGGTATTGGCAAATAGTGAAACCGGAAAATAAAAAAAACAATATACTGTTTTGGATGAATGTATAAAAATACATTTTTATAGTAAAAAATACCAGCAATAGATATGTATAGTAAAATTACCAATAATACGTATTTATTGTAAGATTCCCAGCAATATATATTTATCATAGAATTGACAACAGCATATTTTATAGCAAAATGACTAACAATAGTATTTATCTGTAATTGAAGTCATACAATTGCGTTCAAAATATTTACATTTTAGCATTAAATAACTCATAGAGGATGACATGCCCCTAAACACAATCAGCACCACCAACACATCGTGATAAACAGAATCCTATTCTTAAACACAATGCACTATCATCACGTACTCTCATCCAATAGTACATAAAACTAGCATCACTCGAAAAATCAGAATAAAATACAGTTAAAAGAATATCGTTAACCTCGTTGCTAGATATCAGACTACTAAGAATTTGAAGATTGAATGTCACAGTTTAATAAATTTTGAGTGTATTGTAGTATAATAGGAGATACCTGTAGTGTAGCAGTTACGAACTTCAATGTAGGGTCAGCCAGCCATTATGTTAAATTTTCATTGGCGATGTTTAAGATGAAGAAAAAGTGAAACTAAAATCAAAAGTCGCATTGGAATAATGAAAGATGTATTCAATATATATATATATATATATATATATATATATATATATATATATATATATATATCAGTAAAGTATTAAGAAACACCGATATATCTTTAGAAAGGAAGAAAAGAGTGCTGAAATGCTACGTAATATCAGTCCTCTTATATGGCACTGAGTGCTAGATAAATTTCTCATTTCTGAAGATGCAACAAGACAAAAGAATGCTGAAAATGCCATCGTAATAGCCTGTAAGAAATTCTGCAGTTATAATGAAAATTGAATGAAAAAGGACGCTTATTTTTAGAAAGACAGTTGAATTTTCTCGTTTATAACGAGCAAAGAAAGGTTAGAAAATGTGACACTGACGGAAGGTCAAGTGAAACAGAAGAAATCTATCTAATGGGCATTTGTAAATGGATGGCTGAACAGAGAATAGAAGGAAAGTAAAAAGGAAAAACTTGCGAAGACCCCCCCAAAGAATAGTGAACTGTTTGCGTCTAATATAGCCTATATCCCGAAACGGCATGGTGCCTGGGGCAGAAGAAAAATAAGAAGAAAAAAAATAATAAGAAGAAAATGATGATTATGAGGATGAAAAGGAGGAAGAACACGAAGGATCTAATATATCTCCACCAAATAATGTAGTAGAATTACTAAGTGGGGCGGGTTTCTTAAATCAAACTTAGTTGGAAGTGGGATATAACCAAGGCCGAAACTAAGGTTGCTTGCATTCTGGGGGAAACCTGAACTTTAGCGCCGTTACAAGTACACACACACACACACACACACACACACACACACACATATATATATATATATATATATATATATATATATATATATATATATATATATATATATATATATATATATATATATATATATTTTCAGAAGTAGAAAAAACTGAAAATCTGGAATAAGATCCGTTCAGTCATTTTAATGTTATAATGTTTGTTTACGACACTATTACAGAAAGAATTAATAAACAAATTCTCGAAATTTTACTCCACTCAAGAAATTTAATATTTTGCTTATTTCATTTAATTTATTATTCTCACATTCATTTTTTTCCTTTTTGTTTAGATGATCCCCAAAACATGACATGACTGCACGTTGTCGCCGTCCCGAGATGCTAACACCTTGAGCCGGTCCTGGGAATAAAAAAATCCTCACGTAAAAAACCTACTTACTACGGAATATACCTCAGCACCACCTAGTTGGTTTTTCCTGTTGTAATATGCTGCACGTTGAGTCTATGTGCTTAGGATGGAAAGAAATAATGTATTATGCGATATTTGTGACAACCACACGCATAGAGAAGTAGTCACGAGCAAGATAGGAAGCGTTGTCTGCGGGATAATTGTTAAAATTCTGGAGAGCCATGTTCGTCTGCTTGCCTGAAGTGACAGGATACATACCAGAGGAAGGAAAAACAATTGACTGCATTCAGTTTTGACTCGACTTTTTAAAATTTATGGTTCTTTTATCCACTTTGTAAGCTATGGTATTTGAGTACGTTATATCAGTTGGGTAGGATATAATTGACATTTGATTTGCAGCAAATGTCATAATTGCAATGGGTTTGTTGATGAATTACTCTTAACTGATTTGAAAATTAAGCATTGAAAGGTTTTTGTTCCCATATTGATTGAAGATTTTAGCTTTGGGTTAAATATCAGAAGGCCGCGGGCAGTTCGAATATTTTCACGATTTTATTGAAATAACATCGGATGATTTGGAATCAAGATAATGCAGCATTTATTATTAATTTTCCCTGGTTTATTATCTCATAATTAAATGCAAACGTTATCGCAATAATAGAAGAACGAAAGAAACGTTAATATCGATGTTATATTCTCTCTCTCTCTCTCTCTCTCGTTCTCCCTCTCTCTTTCTCAGATACTTATCTCACTTGCTATACCTGAAAATCCTTGTTGAATACTAAAATTCCCATTTCCCTTTAAAAATGAATTTTATTAAAATCGAATTAACAAAAAAGTATTCTCTTCATTTCGTAGCAGGTTACTATAACGTTTGTAAAATATAAATCGATAATAGTGGAGAGGAAAAAAGGAAAGAATAATGTTTTATAGATTATGTTAAAAATTACCTGTAAAAAAATAGGTGTAAAAAATGATCAATACTTTATATGACAGAAGTTCGGAATTAATTCCCTCAGTTTCAGGAAGATAATGTCCGTTTCTTTGATCGAGAAAAAAAATCTGTTTCCACTGGGAAGAAAAAGAATATTCGTAAATCAAAGAGAACTTATGAGATTGTGTGTGTTGAGAAATAATTTCCAATAAATATTGTAACATTTTCGTTTTAAAACTTATAAGAATGCGTGACTAAATCTTTCATACGTCAACATGTTGTTTGATCATTCCTAGTCTTCGCCAATCAATGTCGGTGTGATGGTGTTTGGTTCCGGGGACTTTCTTCGAACGTTTCCCCTCACGAGGATGTGACACACACTAACGTTTTCATTTCGCTTATATAACTCTGTTATTCGATTTTCTCGCCTTTTCAGTTCCTAAGAGCAGCTGAGAGAGCCTCTTGTTTACATCAGGCTGTAGATGCTGATAATCTATGAGGCCAGATTATGCAACTGCTTGCTTTGATAGTATCTTTCATCTCAAAAACATATTCCTTTCTCTTTTGATCTTTTGATGCTTATCTATTAAACTAAGAGCAGAGCTTATTTTTCCATTTCTTATGATGAGTACAGTAGATACTGGAGTCACCACAGGTCAACTCATCTTGAAAAAAAATCCTCATAGATTTGTCGAAAAATTTGATTCCAACTGCTAATATATACAGACATCTTACAATATGGTATGAAAAAGTATCCTCCTGCAATGCACTTTCTTTACAAACAAACAAATCAAACCAAAAATAGACGATTGGGGACATATCTTCGCTGGCGCAACTAATCCTCATTTTCCAGTTTTCATAGAGTTCAGAATTCTGTTTCTGACATTGGGGATGGTTATATATTTTTATTAATTTACAATCCCCATCCCCCAGACAAAAAGTCGATGTCTCTGGCTAATGTATCTCTGTTTGCACGCCAACTGTTCTAACGAAGTATATTAGGTAGTTCCAGCAGTTCTGACCTTCAAAGTTAAGATTCGCCATGTCACGAGTGGAACGAGTCATCCGTATTCGCCTTGCATTCCGTTAGTAAGAAAAGTACACTTTGGAGTGATTTAAAAAAAACAAAAACAAAGGAAGCTCCCGATGTGACGTTCCATACAACAAATTTTAGTTACAGAACATTCGAACTGATACAGTGACAGATCTCACATAACGGAAGGCTACTGTCTCACCCTTCCTCAGACACACTGCCTCTAAAACTGACACCCTCATCTCGGAATGGATCCTTTCCGGTATGGAAAGTTTTATAACCCAGATACAATTTCAGCAAAAATGAACAAAGCTTGATTCACTCACAATGTGCTGCAGTCATAGCCCATCAAAAACGCTACTTCAATATCTAAATATATATAAATATATAAATATCGAAATAAATAGAAATATATAAATATCGAAATAAATAGAAATATAGAAATATCGAAATAAATATCTAAATAAATATAAATACATAAACATCGAAATAAATATAAATATCGAAATAAATATCAAAATAAATATAAATATATCTAAATAAATATAAATATCGAAATAAATATCGAAATAAATATGTAAATATCGAAATAAATATCGAAATAAATATCTAAATAAATATAAATACATAAACATCGAAATAAATATAAATATCGAAATAAATATCAAAATAAATATAAATATATCTAAATAAATATAAATATCGAAATAAATATCGAAATAAATAATCGAAATAAATATCGAAATAAATAAATATCGAAATAAAATAAATATCGAAATAAATAGTAAAATAAATATAAATATATCTAAATAAAATAAATATCGAAATAAATATCGAAATAAATATGTAAATATCGAAAGAAAATAAATATCTAAATAAATATAAATAATAAACATCGAAATAAATATAAATATCGAAATAAATAGAAAAATAAATATAAATATAAATATATCTAAATAAAAATATCGAAATAAAATAAATATCAAAAATAAATATAAATAAATATCTAAAATAAATATAAATACATAAAATCGAATAAATAAATATAAATATCAAAATAAAATAAATATCTAAATAAATATAAATATCGAAATAATATCGAAATAAAATAAATATCGAAATAAAATCGAAATAAAAATATACATAAACATCGAAAAATAAATAAATATCAAAATAAATATAAATATATCTAAATAAAATAAATATAAATAAAATAAATAATCGAAATAAATATCGAAATAAATATCGAAATAAATATCTAAATAAATATAAATACATAAACATCGAAATAAATATAAATATCGAAATAAATATCAAAATAAATATAAATATATCTAAATAAAATAAATATCGAAATAAATATCGAAATAAATATGTAAATATCGAAATAAATATCGAAATAAATATCTAAATAAATATAAATACATAAACATCGAAATAAATATAAATATCGAAATAAATAGCAAAAATAAATATAAATATATCTAAATAAATATAAATATCGAAATAAATATCGAAATAAAATGTAAATATCGAAATAAATATCGAAATAAATATCTAAATAAATATAAATACATAAACATCGAAATAAATATAAATATCGAAATAAATAGCAAAATAAATATAAAATAAATATATCTAAATAAATATAAATATCGAAATAAATAAAATAAATATGTAAATATCGAAATAAATATCGAAATAAATATAAATATATAAATAAATATATATAAATATCGAAATAAATATAAATATATAAATAAATATATATAAATATCTACAAAAATATAAATATAAATATAAATTATAGAACGGTGTAGCAGGTCATTTTCTGCATTCAAAACGGCACAAGATCAATTCAAAATATTTCTAGAAAATGTCAAGTGCATCTATACATAAGCAGACTAGAGCAAGTTCAGAAGTAAACGGATTGAATCCCGGGAGTCCTGGAAGATATGTAACCAAATTCTAAACAGAAATAATTTGGTTATTTTAACTTCTTCATATAAGGCAAAGCTTTAAACATGATCATTTCCTCTAACTCAGAGTTACATGACAAGGACCATCCACTTCCTGACTTCAACTGTTTTAATGAGCACAATTTCAGTAATATTATTATCACAACTCGAAAGTCTCAAGACATACCAAACGTCTTGAGCCCCCGACTCTAAGAAGTTTATCGGACGAGATAAAATATCAGTGTTTATAATTAAGAATATTAACCCTGAGTTATCCTCGATCGTACCGAAATTATTTAACCGCTACGTCAAGAAGAAATCCGTCCCAAGTTTGTGGAAGGTCGTAAGTGTATGAGTTATTTACAAGAATACAGTTGGGCGGTCATCCCTGTTTCATTATATACTCATCAGCATCCTCAATGTCATTAGCGAATTTGTTGAAGCAATAATCAGCAAGAGAGTCGTTGGTAACCTCAACACTCCTGAACGACAAGGCTTACAGATTTCAATCGTTTTGTTCCACTGCTGATATCTTTACTGTCATTACTTATAGATTCAGTGAAACACACAAACAACAAAAATAACTAAAAGACGATGGCATAAGACACATCAAAGACCCTTGGAAAGGTCTGATATCAAAGGCTAATGCTCAAGCTATATAGCAATTAAATTAATGGAAGCGTTTTTCAAATTATAAAGTCCTTCCTATTTGGTAGGTCCTTAAGATTAATTGTTAACGGGCGAAGCGTTCAACGCAGTCATTTCCAAAGCTCGCTTCTCGGTCAAAACCTCGTTATACTTTGTATAAATTAACTGCCTAAAAATATACATTTATTATTTATGCTAATTATACCAATTTATATGGGTGAACTTACAAAACTCTAGCAGCTAATCTCTCTGCTGTCTAACAGTTCATTGTGGGGGAAAACTAGCTGGTAATATTTATTTCCTCGGAATCCAAACTAGCGATGTCTCATTATCACTGAGCGGACCCTGAATTTTCACTTAACGCCATGATCGTGTGATATGTAAGGGAATCTCCGTGAATGGAGTGTCTTTTGAGATTTAAACTCAATCCACACATTGACGTGGAACTCGTACATGCTATCAATCGCTAAATATATTTGACGAATCGTCAGTTCTCTTTAGTAAATAACTGACTCTTCCTTCTAATCTCTGATCAAACCAAAAATGGAATAGTGCTGCCATATATGGGCAAGAGGTTCTCATTCTTTACTTCCGAGTCTTTATATAGTCCAAAAGCTTATCCACGTCCTTATGGGTGATGAATGATTTCATACCCCACTTCAACCATTTCCCTACAGACAAAACGTCGCAAGACCCGCTTTGCTCTATCACTATTTTCATGGAAAGAGTCCAGACGAACTAAATTCCTTAGTTTAACCTGTTCTAAGATCGGCCATGTCAGGTATATTGTTCCGAATCATTCACATTCCCATCGTATTCCATTGGTGGAATGTAAATTCCAATTCTTCACAGGCACCGCTGCTTTGCGAAACCGACTATCAAGAGATGGTTTCCCGAACACTACAATCTTTTCAATCTATGGTTACCCTATATCGTATACACGTATCCCCATAAAGAAGTGCCTCTTACTCTGCAATTCTCTTTTTTCAGTGATTTTGTACCTTTTGCAAGATTAACATAATGTAAATGAACTGCTTCTTTATGTAGCAGACTCTCTCACTACAATCTTAACCTATTCACGTCTAGAATTAACCGTTATCACATCTCATCTGTTCTTACATCCTCCACTAATGTGCGTCAGTAATAATAAAAAAAATGTACTTTGACTGGATTTGGTCCTCATATTGCATAATCAATTAATTAAAATTTCTATAATATATTAAAGGAAATTACTCCATGATTAACTACATTGACGTAATGGAATATTTGTATGCCTCCATGATCCTCAACTAGGATAAAGCTATCGATACAGATCAATGGGTAGGAGTCTGACAAAAAGAATATTTAATCAAAGAGGTAGCTTAGTGAAAAAAAAATATCTTCATCAGGCACAAGATCCGAAGCTGCATAACATGGCAATCATCAGCAGACCAATATATTGGCTTGATATACAGAGGATAATTGGGCCTGAATAGTGACGCAACAATATATCAACCAAATGGCGTCGGTTTAAGGATACAGTTGCAAATAGAAGTTGCAATCAGTAGAGTTCAATCGTTCAAATCTTACGTTTGAAATAAATTAAAAACAGTATGAATTGCAAAAAAAAAAAAAAAATTGCACATCCTAACTTGCTAGCCGCTTGGGCGAACAGTCACTAGTGGAAAATAAGTCTTAGTTCGATTATGTGAGATAGAGAAGAATTGCAATTTTAATATTAATATCAGTAATTTCCCTATAAGGATACATTTCAGAAATCATCGACCGAGCTGCCATTACTACTCTCGACTGAAATTTCTAAAGTATTTCTCTTTAAACACATTTGCAGGCAGATGGTTCTCTCGGTTCATTTAACTATAATTTGATATTTCCAATATTTGTGGATTTTCTTCGTAAATTTTGTTTGAAGTAGAGTGAAATGTCTACATACTGAATACCGTATATAGACTTATATGCACGGATATCATGCGATCTTTGAAGACCTGTTTTTGACGCGGATATATAGTTTGGTATATGGTGTAGTCAGGGACAGCAGTACATACGCTAATTTTATATCGCGTATATGATGCGACCCCCTTAAAATTAGCTACAAAATTAGGTCTTCAAAAGTCGCATGATACCCGAGTATATACAGTATGTTAACATTTTCTCTTCGACTTACATGCGATATTCATTTTAGCTGTTGCTGATGAGGGAATTGCGCAATTGACCCGGTTTCTTTTATATGGCACTGTTCTGTGCTTGTGAATCTGTAACACCACAGGTCACAAGACTCAAAGAAGTGGGATCATTCCCGAAAATATTTGGCCTCACGCGCTCAAAGCCATTTTTAACCATTGATCTGAGAGAAAAAAACTTATACATACAACTGATACTTTAGATATTTCTAAACGGATTTGGCGCCCTCTATAGCATCCATGTGAAAGCTTTGATCTGGCGAGGCTATTTAAGAAATTTCAGGTCAATGTTTTTGATTTGTACAATTCAAGAAACTCGTTAACGTTGTTCGAGTTCACTAGAAAAAAAGAATGCATTCATACATGCAACACTTACATAATTATTGTCCTTGAACCGAGTGTACACGCTCAGGTTCCCCACAATAAACAGGACATTGTGTCACATCATGTCTCGGTGGAGAGACGGAAATACTCCTCTCACATGAACACAGAGAGCACACACACACACACACGCGCGTGTGCACACACACACACACACACACACACACACACACACATATATATATATATATATATATATATATATATATATATATATATATATATATATATATATATATATAAAACAAGATCAAGTCAAGAAATCAGATTATCTATCTTGATTGGTCACTCGTATTTGTATCTTCACAAAGTATTCTAATTCGCCAACGCGAGTGTCCTGATGCAATAATAAAAAGAATTGCCTCTGGCAATTCCTCTAGTATTTTTCGGGATGGCCTGGGATCCACAGCGACGCGTACGTGCGTTTATTGGTCAATTCGTATATAGTAGCCTTTTTCCTTCTGTAGTCGGCAGTGATTCTCAGGCTGCATCGTCTCAAAGTTCATGAGCCTGTGGTATGAGGGAGGAAGAGACGGAAATACAGAAGAAATGGAAGAGAAAAGGAAAGGATGGCTGATCATGGAACATATTCGCTCATAAGATGGAAACGTAGGTTATTTATTTTTATCTAACTGTCTTTCCAACTAGAGTTTAGGATTTTTGTTTTTTGGCTCATGCGTATATGGATAACGAAATCAGAGGTACGTCATAATATATATATATATATATATATATATATATATATATATATATATATATATATATATAGCCAGATTTTTCCTGACGACTTAGGTGAAACGTGGGTAGGATTGTCTGGCTCCCTAGGTTTATCTATATATATATATATATATATATATATATATATATATATATATATATATATATATATAATAATAATAATAATAATAATAATCTAAACTTTATTTTAATTGATACGTTATTTGAATAAATGCCCCGTTTATTGTTCTTTATATGGGAATTACGGCTTTACTTTTTATGCATTCGAGATACCTAATAAAATAAAATGTACATGTTCCACCGGGTTCCAAAAATGCGTACGAATTTGGAGAGTAAAACATCGGCCTGCTGTGTCCGAGTTGTTCGAAACATGTTGATTCATACGTTGTTTATTTTTCTACAAAAGAGACCGAATGTTCACACCTAGCTGAGGACACATTTCCTAAATAAGTTTATCAAATGCCCTGACCGACCCAAGTAACGCCCTCAGTGTGCCTGTGTCTGTGTAAAAGAAAATGGATATATTTCATTTATCTTGCTTTGTCAAATTTCAAATGAAAGTTATCTATATTAACCTGATAGAATGTTAGGCATCGTATCGCTTGAATTTACCATTGTGTTCTAATATAAATAAGATTTTTAAAGATTTTCACTTCTGTTTTTTTCTGCTTGACATATTTCACATTGCTTTAGAACTAATTACGTGAAATTAGGGTATTTATTTTTAAAATTCGGTTGTATATTAATCGTAGCAATACATTTATTTTGACATTTTCAGTGTATGCGGAAATTGTCTATTCAAAATCTTTATCAAAAATACTTTATCAGCATACAAGTAAATTGTATGTGTTGATAAATTTCATGACACTTTTATATATATATTATTCACTTTAAATCTCAGGATTTTAGTCTCATGTATTTAGGTGAGCATTCCTTAAATTTTATATGGAAGACGTATGCTTTTTTTTAAATTTAGCAGCTATACATTATGAAATATTTAACTAATTGTGCTAAAGATTGTAATTAATTTATATTGTGATGAGTTAAATTTCTTCGAAAGTCAGGATGCTTGTCTGCGTTGGTAGCTGCAGAATTAAAAGAAAAACTTGTAGTTCCAAAGAATGATTTACTTTTATGAAAATATTTTTATGCCTCAGTTTGCTATTACGTTGTAAACGTCATCAGTTCCGTTTGTTTCCCTTCATTTGAATTCTTTAGCGTCTCGAGCTTCTTTGCACTGTTTTTACTCAAATTAAGGAATGACCAAGATTGGCAACTGCGAGTCGAAATATTTCCATAAAAATAAATCACTCGTTCGAGCTAAATTTTTTTTTTTCATTAAAGTTCTTTTTGGTTAATTTTTTGGTGAGTGTTTAGTTAATTTAAATATTTTTCTTGTTATACTTTATTTTTGACGAAAATTTGAATAAGAAAATGATGGAAAAGAAGGCCCATATATTATATCATAAATATATTTCGATAAAAATATATCCCTTTATGGAGGTACTGGTAAGAAATACATGACGTGAATCCTTATTTTACAAATATAGAAGAGGAATATTAAGCGATTTTTAGAGAAAAAAAGTGCTTCGGATAAATCTACAAAAAATAATCTGGATGTTTTTTTGGGCGAATCATTATTTTCTCCATCTCTCTCTTTCTGCTTCTCTCTCCTTCTGCTTCTCTCTCTTTGTGCCTCTCTCTATCTCTTTCTCTCTCTCTCTCTCTCTCTCTCTCTGCCGTTCACTGATAACTAGTGTGTATAAAATCCAAATGATGCCAAATCAATAGGGTTTCGATCACGGCTTGAAGCATTCGGATTTCTAACCGCACTGATGTGCTGTCATACAGCGAAACATGCTTGTATGTGGATGACATCATATATATATATATATATATATATATATATATATATATATATATTAAAATAATAGGAAAGAACAATGATATTTATAATTCAGAGGTCTTAGCATTTATTCTTGTTTCTAAAAAAACTATGCTCGATATAACAGTAGAGCATAATATGGTAGTTATTTCCTTTTAATAGCATTATCCCAACAGCGAAACTCCCATGTTTCAAAACTGAAACTTCAATTCAAATTCAATCATAATAATTAAACTTAAAATACAAAGGGTTACTTTGGTTTTGCGGTCATAATATATTTAACAAAAAAACAATTATATATATATAATATATATATATATATATATATATATATATATATATATATATATATATATATATACACACAAATATTTTAAGACACTTTTTATGTTTATATATATATTTTTTTATAGATTCAAATATTTAAGTAAATGCTCTGTTTATATAATAAATAGTATTAAACAACATTTACCGACGGGAATATCCGAGAAATTTTCATAGAAAATTGTCGTCCTCCGACAGGAATCGAAAATTTATCGTAAACAGAACCGTCATATAGCCTGACGTGCCTTACCGTTTCAGCCACAAATATAAAAACAGAGATTTGTACCTGAGGAATTGATATATAGCTTTGAACAAAGTGGACGTCATATCTAAGGCACCTTTCGGCCAACACTTTGTCAAAGATATTCCTTGGCAATATTTAATATAACTGAATACAAAGAGATTAAAGTGACTGAGGAGGGAAAGGTGGAACTCGACTAAAAAAAAAAACAAAGTTAATTATATCAATTAAAATCGAATGAGGGCGGATATCAATCAATAGAGATTGATTTTCCGGGCACTAGTAATGCCTTCTACCAGTATCCCCTTACGTCTTTCAGGCATTATTTCCTTGCTTGGAATGAATTCATTAAATTATATATATATATATATATATATATATATATATATATATATATATATATATATATATATATATATACGTATATATATCTTTTTTAAAGACATTTTTATGTTTATACATTCTTTTGTCCATATCATAATATATATATATATATATATATATATATATATATATATATATATATATTTATAAATATTAATGATTTTTTTTCACTACAGTTCTAAACCATGTTTCAAAAGTTTTTGAAACATGGTTAGAACTGTGTAGCGAAAAAAAATATATTTTAAATCAATTAATTTATAATATTAATGCTCTGTAAATTTACATTGAGCACTGTTTTCTAAAAATAAAAATATCTATAAGAACACCGAATTATATATCTTGCTGTTCTTTCTTTATATATATATATATATATATATATATATATATATATATATATATATTTCAAGATCATTTTCCAACTTATTCAGGATGATTTCCGGCCCCTCCAATATTCTTTTTTCCAGGAGTAACAAGTTGTTTCATAGGTTTCACGCACGATTTCATTTTCAAGTCTTTTTTCACTCCTCTTTGAACTATCATAACTGAAACTTCTCTCTCTTGTGCCAAACGTCTCATGTATTGAGTTGGATTTTTTTCTAATTGATTTCCTTATATCTATGTTGAATTGATGATCCATCTTCCTGCTATCACCTACTGATCCAGTTTCCCTCTCTACTGTTCTCAACACTTTAGACTTATTCACCAATCTCAGAAATGCTTTCAGAATTGATTTATAGATGTAAGCCCTGTTACGAATGTTGGTACCATTATTGAAGGCATGAATGACCTTTTTCCTTTCGCAATAGCTCATTCAGTGAGACAGCAGGGTTGACACAAAATGATTTTCAACTGTTCACTTTCTAGCTGAAGAGATTTTCAGTGATTCTTACGACAAATAGTATCAAGTGGCTAAACCTCGTATCTGAAAACATTTGAAAAAAGAAACTCAATAATTTTTTTGTTTATTATACTTTCTTTGATATGGAAAATTATACTGTTACATGCGGCACAGACACACACACATATATATGTGTGTGTGTGTGTGTGTCTTTCGTTTATTCGATCGAGCACTATAGAGAAATAGTTATAATTCCAAAAACAGTAGCTGTTAACGATATTAACGCACAGCACTTTATTAATGAATCGAGCACTGTTGGCTACTGGCGTTTGATTATATCCGTATACACTACGTTAGAATTTCCCCTTCCTTCTGTCGTGTGCCGATAATTTAGTGGGTATGACCTCCGACTAAGGAAAATCTGTAGGTTTCAATCCTGGCTTGAAGCAACCTGATGAGTTGTGATACAGCGGAACATTTTTGTATATGAATGAACATACATACATACATACATACATACATATATATATATATATATATATATATATATATATATATATATATATATATTTGTTGCCATCCCTTACGAGTCATTTTGTTTGAAACTATAGATGTAGTATGTGGTATTTTTTTTTTTTAATCTCATTATTTTATTTGCATTTTATGGTTTCGTCTGTATCTTGCTCTGTCCTTGCATCCTGGACATTGATATAGCATCTTGTTGTCCGATTGTCTTTTTGTGTATATGATAAAAATACCTGCGTTCATTTCCTTATTTATTTTAGTGTGCCCAGCGATGTCTTTTCAACCCAAATTCTGCACTTGGTGTCTTTGATGTTACCTCATACATCTACCCTTTGGAGTCCTAGCTTTTTTAACGCGATGAAATGACACCAAGTACAAACTGAATCCAGAATATACTGAGGACACCATAGATCAATTCTTCTTAGATCAAAGAATGCTGAAGAGAATATTTGTACTTCTGGTATTCATCAAATACTATGTAATAGTAAATGAAATTTACCGTTAAAATTAAAATATTCCTTTCTTAATGTGATCTCAAAATTCATATTTTGACACGATATTAAGCAATACAATTCCTGGGTTAGATTATTTTAAAAATATGTTTTTTTTTTATTAAAAGTAGGCAAGGAAACACACAATATGATTGATTTTAACTGCATAAGTTTTAGATTTCAATGAAATTAGCCAAATGGAAAACTTCTCCTTCTCCATAACTGATTATTCTGCCCATTTCCATAGTTTGAATATTTATCCCATAAATAAAGTCATGACATATTTACAGCCACAAAAAAAAAGCAAGACTTTAATTATGCATGGATATTGAGCACTGTTATTAAGAACTGTCTTGTTTTACGAAGATATTTATACATATTTCGAAAATATATTGGCATTTGTACATACACGTGTGTAGATCGGTTGGTCGGCTGAAAAGTTCACAGGCTGACCAAGACATAAATGTAAGTGGACAAACCATGTACTAGACTAAACGATATACAAGGGTACCAGAATAAAACAATATTAGCTTGCTCAGATATGCACATTTCAGTTCCTGTGTTGTTATTTTTTATGTAGATGTGTGTTCGTTTGTCAACAGTAAACTTTTTTTTTCGAGTTTATCAAACAATTTTTATATATATATATATATATATATATATATATATATATATATATATATATATATATATATATATATATATATATATATATATATATATATAGAGAGAGAGAGAGAGAGAGAGAGAAATATTGCCTTCATGTCACATTTAAAGAAAAGGAAAAAGAAAATGTTTGCGTAAATTTGAACGTTATTTACCATCTAGAAAAAAGCGGGTGAGGTTTTCAAAATCAATTACGCTAGCTATTTTCATAGAAAATGAACCTAAATTGCAACTACCGATTTTGTTGTCGATTGTAAGATAAACTATTCAAGATATTAACACAGGAAATAGAACTGTGAGTCCGTTTTGCAATTTCATTTGCTTAATTTATATATAGAGTGATTTCTTAAGTTTGAAATCTTTAACTAGAAAAACCAAAGGCGTATTGGAATAGCGAAAAGCTACCTTTCAAAAGCAAAACAACGGATTAAGTGACAGGAAAACTTCCTGGTACATAAAGAAAATACAGTTGAACAGCAATTGAAATAACAATGCTTCTATAAAACTGTAAATGTGGAACAATATCCTCGCAGATGTCGAAGAGACTTGAGGCAACAGAGATGGGGTTTACATAAGGATGCGGAAAAAGCCAGTCACATGAAATGTGTCCAAATTAGATAAAAAAAAAATGGAACAAAAATACACTTGAAATTAGACTCAAGAAGAGAAGAAAATTCTGGAAAACATGAGGAGGAAAGAGTGAAAATTTAATATCCACGACACATGCTGAAAGCAAGTGGTACACCGAGAAACAATGAGTATCCACCGGATAACAAGCTTGTGTAAGTGGTTAACAGAAGATTGACTGGAAGCCCAGATAAAATCATATAGACAATCACGCACACAGACAAACACACCCATATATATATATATATATATATATATATATATATATATGTATATATATATTAAAGACATTTTTATGTTTAACGTTGTTATTTATAGATAAAAGTATTTAAGCAAATGCTCTGTTTATGATAAACAGTATTAAATAACATTTACCGGCCTGAATGTCCGAGAAATTTTCATAGAAAATATTCGTTCTTTGACAGGATTCGAACCTGCATCCTATACGGAACCGTCATATACGCTGACGTGCCCTGAGCGCTCGGCCACAAAGAACCTTACGGTAGACAAGGTCGAATTTACTGTTTATAAACTTCAATTTTCCATGAATCTCGTACATTCATAACTGCTCTGACGTATCGAATGTAAACAAATGACGTCATATGTTAAGAAATGGACAAGGTCCGACAATTATTTTTATTATTTTTTTATATATATATATATATATATATATATATATATATATATATATATATATATATGATTATTATTTTTGTTTAAATATAGGAAACTTAGTTGGTTGAGGAGTACATATTCGACTACTCAGTGTTTCATGCCATTGGACCAATCATCACGTTAAAATTTATAATAAGCTGTTTTTTCCGACAATTTGATTTTCAAAACGTTAGTACTTTTTTTGTTTACTGTTCTGTTATTAAATAAATATTGCTAACAGGTGATTATTGTGTGTGCAAAAGACAGGAAACGAAATTAATTGAGAAATCTTGAAGTTTTCCGAAGTTAATTAGAACATCTTTACATTGAAGTTTGTTCTCCCTTCTTATTTTTAAAACAATACATTTTTCTCCTGTCGATGATGAGATATGTTTTGTTAGAACCTTTTCGTTGAGATCACTTAATTTCTACTTTTGCAATTAAATCTGGGTAGAGAACTCAAATCAAACACCCCCAACCAACAAAAAAAATAAATGTGATTAGCACAGACACTAAGTCAAATCTTCTAAATCTGTTGACCTACTAATATTTTTTTATTTTATTTTGTGGAAAATACGGCACGCGGGCCTGCGAATAGCGCCAGCCATTGATGGAGACAATTACAGCATAGACATCTAAAACCCATTTTGCCCCTTCCTAGTGGAAGTAAACTCTATCAAAAATAATAAATTAAAGTTCTTTCTTACACCGAAACACATGCGTGGTCCTAGAAATTAACCTTTTTGTTTAATAGCAGGATAATGATTTAAACCGCACACGTGTCTATACTTGACATTCTATTGTGGGCTTGGCCGAGAATTGGCAAACATGATAAACAATCAGAATATACTCTTCATGAATCTATCATAAACAAAGGGTATTGTACACGAGATGAGGGGTGATAATGACAGTAACGTTTAGGTTATATACAATTAGATATACGTTCGTGTATATATCCATTAAAGATTGCGCTTATGTACTAAGTTGCATATAAAGTAATACGGATGTTAATTTGTTTTAAATATTTTCTCAGCGTCTGAATCTATCGTCTCCCGAATTGAAATTTTTGGCACGGGAATATTACCACGCGAATTCTTTTAGCATCTGCCATTAACCAAATGCGGTTGTGCTATTAACACCTTCTTTTAACTATTTTGAATCTTCCCACCCCTGATAAATATCATTCATCAAGTCATCATGGGTAAATCTCTATACTTTCTCCATGCCAGTTACAAACTAACAGCTGTCGAATGACAGAGACTAGATACTGTAATCTGACACCCAATCAGATGCTGAAATATCTCAGTTGTTAAGAAAATAGACGGTATTCTACGACAGTGAAATTCCTGAAGGTAATTTCCGAAGCTCAACACAGAATAGAAATAATATTTTACATTCATGAAAATTAATATTTCGCTTTGATTAAGCATCAATGATACTATAAAATCGTAAAATTTCATCTTTTTTCTTTGCTGATTGAAATTCTTATTCATAAATGTCTTCAAAAATATGAGCGGAATACAAATATTTCTCTATGGTAGAAAACATTTCATATAAGCAGGAGTATACATCGAAGAAACACAATAAATGGATTCCACATGAACGCGGTCAAAGTCAAATTGTTACACGTTGTGAAGTGTATTCAATATTGTATCTGGAAAATTCAAATGTTCCATTTTTTGATATCATATTGATTTTTGATGATATTGGATCCTTTATGACAATCTTAAACGATCGGCTCAATGGCTTGATTATGAAAAACGTTCAAAACATTTCCCAACGCCCAAATTGCATCAACAGAAATTTATGACGTTTGTTCGTCATCAGAGTTATCCATTATCGATTTCTGGGAATTAAGCAGAGCTTGCAGATTCACTTAAGCAAAATTCAACTGACATTGGTTAATCGAAGACGTCCAAAGACGTTTCCTGAAAATGCGTGTCCACATATTGCCAGGATAGTACATTAGAAACTTAGAAAGATGAAGAAATTGCATTCACATACTTATCGGTATCAAAGCCATTAGAATTTCAGCTCAGAGTCATAAATAATGACGATGTCCGAAATATATAAATTATCATGGTTCCCCTATTGAAGGATTTAAATAATGTTTAACTACATTATGTTAGAAATAAAAAAAATGAACATATGTTTCCGAACAATCTCGTGTTGTAGCATATAATTCTGCTTATTCCGCCATTAATTAACTTGTTAGTAATCTAGTTAGCAGGTATATTACATCCTGCCATTACCTCATGTAAATAATGATCTATTTTATTTTCACTGCTAGTAATGACATGTGAAAAATATATCAAACACTTTGCCTGATTTAAAAGGTAAGAACGAATGAATGAATGAGTGAAAGAAAGAACGATCGAACGAAATAAATGAATAACGAACGAAAAACAAAGAACATAAGAAAGAAATAACCTAAAGAAAGAAACAGAAAAAAGGATAGAACATTATATATATATATATATATATATATATATATATATATATATATATATATATATATATATATATATAATATCGAGATGGCGCTAACGCTTCCAGATTTTAACATCTGCGTCAGTAAAATGAAAAACGTGGTCAATTTTAAAACTTTCATTTGTATTCCCAAACTTCTTTATATAATAATCTGAACTCATATTTAAAATGCGTTTGGTTGTATTTTGATACAATTGTTATGGTAAAATATTTAACGATTCAAATGGGGGGATTCCTAAGGCTATTTTTTATATATGGGGAACTTGCAATGGGTTTATTCATTTTGTCGGATATTGCTAGATTTTTTCTCGATTTAGTTATTCAGGAAAGTATTTAATTCTGCACATGAATCTTGCAAAGTTTATTTATCCGCATCAACCATACTAAACATGAAGTAATATTAGATACCAGTTGCAACATCAAAAATGTCGAATTCTTGTAAAAGCAACATTGTCCGTTTGTCAGATTATGCTTTCAATCGTTGTAACTTAAAAATGGTTATCTTACTAAAATTCTTGGATATTTTATATCACTATTGGAATCTCTATTGAGCAATCCTACAATAACGTCAATGATTCAAGCTGTAACTCGGTGAAATATATTTGGATATTTTATTTCCTGTTTGTAACATGTTCGGCATATATGTAACTTTCACTATTATCAATATTGCATTGAATATCTCGAATAATATCCTTAAATATTTTTCTTCTAATAAGTACGTTTTAAACATACTATTTTAAAATAATATTTTTACTTTTATTTTGTAATGTATTTTTTTATTTTATTTATTTATTTTATTATTTTATTTATTATTCTATTTATTATTTATTTTTTATTTCATTTTTTATTTTTAATATTTTAAACATACTATTTTTACTTTATTTATCTTATTGTTTTATCATTTTATTTATTTTTATTTATATTTTTAATATTTTAAACTTACTATTTTAAAATATTGTTTATTTTATTATTATTATACTATTATTTATTTATTATTTTATTTATTATTTTCTTCATTATTTTTTATTTTATTTTTAATATTTTAAACATATCATTTTAAACATTCTTTTTTTCTTAGTACGTTTTAAACTGCATTCTCAGTTTGTTTTTTTTCATACTCGTAACATTCAGAGATTATAAACAATTATCTCCAATCAAGTCATATGTCAACGTGACTCTTTATTACTTACGGGAATAATAAATATAATTACTACTAATAATAATAATATGTTTAAATCGTAAAAAAAAGAAAGAAAATGAAATATATGAATTGTATGTAGACAATATTTCTTCGCAGAATTTTCAAGAACATGTCCATTTTGATTATAAATAAATTTGATTAAAATTAATCCGTTGCATAAATATGTTACTAGCGTAACATGACTTGCTATAGAAAATCGACTAAAATTTCGATAGTTTACATGCGGTCAATTTCACCTGTTCTTAAATATATTCTTGTTAACGCTGTCATTATTTTTAAGCATTTTCTGCAAATATTTTAAATGGAATTCAAGAAATTACTTATTAAAAAGCTTACGGTAGAGACAGGTCAGTTGTCTTAAACATGTATATATAAAGAAGGATCCATAATGAAATCAATCTTGAGCAGGCATTCCGACATCATTCACTTTCTCAGCGATGTGACGTGTCTTCCCTCTGTTTTTCTACAAATATTTTCATAACAACTGACGTGATGAGCTTTTTACGAGACTGCATTCGTTCCCCGACTATAAGAATTTAAGCGTGCAATAGATTGAACTCAAGCTTCCAAATATTAGCTGTTGGAATAACTAAATGCAACCACCACTTCTAATCCAACAGTTTATTTTACCGCACTTCTCACTTGTGGCACACCCTTCCGTTTACTTGCTTCTCTGACGATTACAATCTTCAAAATATTAAATGCAACGCAATATGCTACCATCTTGTATCCCCTTCATTATTTGCCCTTTACTAAATCCACCAATTCTCAGTCTTCTCTTACACATTCACACCTCCTGCGTGCTTATGGAAATCACGCTTTGCTTGGGATGAAATGATTAAAAAAAACTATATATATATATATATATATATATATATATATATATATATATATATATATATATATAAACCTAGTTAGCCAGACAAACCTACCCAGGTTTCACCTAAGTGGATCGCCAAGGAAACCTGGGTAGGTTTATCTGGCTCACTAGGTTTATCTAGGTCTGCTCTACGGTTGTATCGAGCTCTTTTGTTTGTTAGTTTACTCGTGTCGGGTTTTTTTATTTGGGGTTCAAGCCTGGATCTGTGCCTTTTTTTTTCGACAGACTTTCATGTTTCTAGCTCTTTTTTTTTTTAAACCTTTTTTTCCCTCGAGATTGATTTGATTATTGTAAAGGTTTTTCGGAAGGAGTATAGTTACCTATATTTGTATTTATATATATATATATATATATATATATATATATATATATATATATATATATATTTGTTGGATAGATGTGATTTTGTGACCCTGGTTTCACGCTTTAGCGATCGTCGCTAAAAGCGTGAAACCCAGGTCACAAACTCACATCTATCCAACCAAATATGTTAGCTCTATCTCTGATATTGAGCGCTTTTCTAATAAGTACTGCGCATATAATATATAAATAATTATACATATATATATTTATTCATATTTATATACACTTTCACACACACACACACACACATATATATATATATATATATATATATATATATATATATATGAGAGAGAGATAAATAGAAGACATTGCGATTTTGTTTTTGATTGCATCTTTTCTGAATTTCATTTCATCTAAATGCAGAAAAATAATGGAAGTGACAACAATAAAAAAAGAGAAAACCATTTCTTAATAATATCAGTTATGAACACGGCTTCAGGGAGCGGACTGCGTTCAGAAATTAAAATATGTCTATTCCTAAGAAAAGAAAATCTACGTACACAAACAAATTAATATGTCCTTAACACTAGCTAAGAGATAAACCAAAAGCACTCGACTCCAGAAGTTATTTGAAGAGTTTCACAGACTATGTCCCTAAAGAGAAATCATTTCAACAGCTGCGAGAAAATCTGAAACCTGTATGAAAGAGTAATCCTTGCTGAATTCAGAAGTGTGTGTGTGTGCGTGCGTGCGTGTGTGTGTGTGTGTGTGTGTGTGTGTGTGTGTGTGTGTGTGTGCGCGCGAAGCGAAAATCAAATAGCGATTAAGGTTAGATAGCAATCCGACAAAACGATAAGCTAAAGAACAAGTAGGAAATAGATCTCAATCTAACATGTTTCAATTTATTTATTAATGCTTCGTCAGAGATCAGGTTAGAGATGATAAAATATGATATAAAGCAAAGATACGCGGATTAATGGCATGTTGTATTTGGGTAGTTCTTATTGGTTAGATCCTTGTCGCGTGTAATATAGTAACAGATGTAGGCCATAAAGTGTGGATAAGTTAGTGAGACGCAGCAGGATGTTTTGGAAAATTTTGGTTTGGCTTGATTTTTCATAAAAGTATATCTTTTGCGTGTTTCACATATATTTTCATTGATTTGTATGTGTTAAAAAACAAAAGTTAGATTCATGTATAATGGATCTGCAGGAAAATGATGAATTATTATTTTTTTTTAAACGTGTATTAATAATTCGTAGTATCCTTATAAATATGTTTCGTAATATTTTCTCTTTACTGTCTTATGTACTTTTTTAATAAGGTTGGCATTGGTGAAAATAAAGTTTCCGTTATAAGACGAGAGAGTTTGAATGTCTATCTAATTGCAAGTCCCTTTTGTGTTCCTGCATGTGGGTTTTTAGATCACGTGATGTTACCACAATGTACATGTTTTGCCATGTAAAAATTTGATTTAATGACTCCCGGCATTTGAAAGCTTTCATTCTGAAAAAGAAAGTATGCGATTAGAATTGTCTTTTAAAGAAACTATTATGCTAATTAAAATTCTCAGTGAACGAAGTTCATTCTTCCATACTTCTTGGTAATCCCACAATCTTGTAAAATAAATTTGAAGATTATACAACGTATACTAGTACTGGAAACATGGAATGTAAAGAATTCAAGTTAAGCAAACTGACACCCGACTTGTTCAAGTGCGTGATCATAGTACAACAAAATAAGGATCCAAAAATCCGTTTTAGAATTTTATTTAAGCTTGAACAGGACTTAGAAATGATTTTACAAACTATAGCCGAATAGTGCCAGAGAATAGAGAACTTAAGTGTAGAATTGAGGAAAGATGTATCGTATATAAATTGGGTTCGTCATAAAGAATATAAGAAAACAAAATTCTATCCACAACCAAATCTATGATACAGATAAAGCCAACTAAATTTCCAGACGAACTGTTCAATTAAAAACAAAACAAAATGTTTCGACTCTGGAAATGTGGGATACAAGTATTCACATTGTAAAGATAAGAAAGTTAAGTTAGTGTCGACGACAGACAACGCAGTCAATGGTCAAAACAAAAGATTATAATCGTAAAAATAAATAGATGAATTATAAATTTTCAGCTTTGACACACAGTCATATTTGGCTATGATCAACAAAGGAACGTGGGAATGAATCGGTAAACTAATATTAATACTACCAATATTAATATTTCTCGGAACCTTCCTGGGCAGAAATTATAATTTAAATTTGAGTTTACATCAAATGTATCGTTTTCGTGGAAAACTGTGATGGCTAAAGCATTCTTAATGGAAAGCGCTTACAACTTGTTCGGAATAGATTAGAAAAAAAAACTGTTTAATTTTGGAGGCTTACCCATAAATTCTTATTTTAATAAAGTTGATGTCTATTCAAATAATACTGAAAGGCTAAAAATGAATTGAAAAATGAATTTCCGGAAGTTTCTATTTGTGAAAGTTTAGGAAGATTAAAAAAAAAAGTTCCAGTTGAATGAAAACGTGGTACCGATTTTTATACCAAAGCGGTCATTTTAAGGTTTGGGGACGATAAACAAGAAATGGAAAATATGGGAGTGATCTCCACCTTAGATTATAGTAATTAAGTCTTCCCGACCGCCTACGTGAAAAATAAAAAATAAATAAAATCTGTGTATGTGCTGATTTCTCCACAGGACTAAAAGATTGACTACAAGATTAAAATAACCCGTTGACAAGTGTAGAACTTAAATGGAGGAAAATACTTTTCAATGTTATCAGACGCATATTTGCAAATCCAGGTTGACGTAAAATGTTCAAAGCTGTTAATAATCAATACCCACAAGCGATTAAACAAGTTTAACAGATTAAATTTTGGAATTAAGGTATATCACCTGGAATTTCTCAGCAAGTAATGGACACAAGGTTGAGCGACATAAACTTCGTAAACGCCTACTTAGACCCCATTATAATAAAAAAGTTTAGATCGAGAGCAGCATATTCAGATTATAAATGAAGTATTCAGAAGAATATACGAATACGTGTTTAAATTGAGAGATGAGAAATACAATTTTTTTTATGACGAAAATTAAATTTCGACTAGAGCGATACAATGGGGAACTCTGTAGAATTACAATATTGAAATGGAATTCTTGCCATCAAAATAACTCAGTAAACGCAGTTGATTCATCGAGATTCATACCTGAATTATATGACCCATCAGAAGATACGGTAATTGTAACGCTAAGGGATCGAAAGTAAGAATGTCCTCTACTGTACCGTACGAGATATACGTGCGACGCTCGAAGAAAATTAAAATAAAATCTCATCTGGATACATTTATTAGGGAAAAAATGTATCTTCTTGAGGTGGAAATTGAATGAGAAAAATAAAATTAAATCGGAAACTAACGATGACAATATTTTCTCAGTCTGCAATGAGATCTTAATAAGAATGGTAATCCCTTCATCTCTTCAGAAAAGGAGTTTTGTTGTGGTAGGATCCACCTAATTTGCATAGTGGAGTACCGACCATATAAATATGGTTGGTACCGGGAAGAGAGGGAGGAATTAAGAGATTCAACCAGAGACTCTGTCCGACTGCAACTCAGTCAACACATTCCCCAGGAACGGCCTTACCAGGAATATACAAAAGACTATATGTAAATATCGTGTACACTTTCTTGTTTCAATACATTTTGTTCTAAGTACATTTTGTGTTGCATTATTATTCCATGCTTTAGTCAAGTTTCAACAAGTTTGAAAACAAATCTAACAGATTTACCAGTTATCTTTAGAATTAAATCCCTTATATGCAGCTACGTCTACTAGCACATTATGGAGAAAGGTATACAGAGATTGGTTAGAGAGTGAAGAGATTGTGTCATAGTAAAAACACCATCAGTTAAATTTCACCCATGTCGAGATTACACATCGATTTGGTGGAAGCGATAAATGGTGTCTATTAACTAATCATCGTTGACAGTTTTTCAAAAGGGTCAGAAGTTTTTAAATGCAAGTTCTACAATGAATTATCAGCTAGATACTTTATCCTGGATACTTTTGTTTCGGACAAAGTCTAAAAGTTTTTTGTAAAACCTTTGCGATGCAACATATCAAAACGACGCTTACCATTCAAGATCAGGTAAGCAGAACGCCTCCGTGATGCATTTAAATGAACAATACAAACTAATGGATGGGAAACTAATTATATGTAATTACACCCGTTTTTACGTGTATATCAGATGACAGCTAAACCTCACACTGTATCAGGTATGCCCATGGCTGAACTATTTTTTTACAATCGAAATTAGATCGGTATTTGACACACTGCTTTCGAATAAAAAACAAAAAGGTCAAAAATAAGAGAAACATCCGATACTCAGAAATACGTCAAATCCGACGAAAAAGTATTCTTTTGATGTTACAAAATGGGAAATGTATGCTGGAAAAATAGGGTAGTCCAGAGCTTTTACTTGGGTGCGTAAAATACATCTGAATCAAATAAGGAACTGACAAACAGAGAATCAAAGAGGAGGAACTGTTGGTGGTACTGTATGTCATTTTTGTCATACCTATGCCTCAGGTAGCTCCAGTAAAAGGAAATGACCGCCTGCAGAAGTGTTGCATTTTAACCAAAAAAAAAAAAAACTAAGTATAACTTCTATAAGAAGTAAGATGTCTCAAAAGGGGATATTCTGTGGTAAGTGCCAGTTACCCTCTTTACTATTATGAATGGACTGATCCATTCATAGTAATCCTTGGTAATTTCGTTAGTGAGAAAAGAAGTTAATATTATTGCAGTGATTTGTCAAGTTGAGTAGGAAATTCCATTATCACGACTGACACTGTCGAGTTAAGTCTTGTGTCTTGTCAGACCCCCACATCACAACAAATTAATATCAGAAAAAGACGATTGAAGTTTCTAGAACGTAGAAGGAAAGAAGGTTTGGCGATTTTAACACTCACTGTATAATATAGAATATAAAGTGTAGTGGGAAAACTCTGAGTAACCTACCTAACGATTCTGTTTGAATGAAAAGCATAGTGTATGCAAATGCCTAGCATTGTTTCGAGATATAATATTGAGTAAGTCATGAAGAGCTTTGATCGTCCATAACCTGAGTGAACGCGACACTTAAAAGATGATTACAGTTAAGCTGTGCAATATTCTTTCCGTATGCAGAGTACCTACAGGACGTTTCCGGTGATGACTCTTTACAAATTAATATCCTTTGTAGCGCTTAGAAACGTTTCTATCTTTTATTAAGTCATCCACCTCTGGATTGCCGATACCATTTCGAGTTCTTTTGTCTTCGATATATTCTGTAAGTCTCTGTTCAACATATATATCCTGCAAATTTGCGTTATGGCTTCTATACCGTAGAAAAAATAATTTACATATATAATGTTCCATAGTTACTTGAATATGTTAAGAATGAATATTACTTTACAGTGATATTCAGCCAGTAAAATGGCCCCAGAGCCATTAAGGTAAAATCGTTGCAGCATGAGTGGAAGAATATATGATGATATGTGGGGGAGGTAACGGTTAATCCTTGACTTGAACAGGTTAAGATTGTAGTAATCAGAAAAGCATCTTCTTTTGAGTCGGCCCTACGAAGTTGCTAGAGAAGAAATTAGGTCTCGCCTGTGAAATATGAAGGTGATCGGGGTGGTTAGCTACAACAATGCTTGTATGGTGTGCCCTAGCCTTGAAGATTACGAGTAATGGAATTAAGGAATGTATATAGTCTTAACATTTACCATGGAAATAATATTAGATCAGAGAGAGGTTTGCGACATTTCGTCTGTGAAGAAAGGGGTTGTAGGGTGGAAAATAATTCATCAGCCACAAGAACGCGGAGACGCTTTTTGATTTATCAAGACCAAAAATTTAATACTTATCAGCTCCTTCCTACACATGGAAGAAATACTCCATTTTCGGACTGTTATGGCTCTTGTGACGATAGTCGAGAGCAGGTGGGTTAGCTACTTAGTAGAGCAGTACAAGGGGCCAAAAGATTTCCCATCATATTTAACGATAAACCATATACATATTCCACCTGAGGTCTTGTTTTATCTTCATTCTAAATCGGCGCTCAAGATGACAAAACGCCGCTAGAGTTAAAAGTTTAATGTCCGCTCACTGATAATCGAACATCACAAGTTTTTCAACAATTATTATTATTCTGTGTGCCTTGTCAATTCAGGGCATTCATTGTCATGTCTCTCCACAATTTCTTATTATCTGTAGCTCTTGGAATCTGTTCCCCCTTTACCTAACCTTCTACCCTATGTACCGCTGTCCAGTCACGGGAGTTCCTTATGTAGGTAATATGTCCTGTGTGTGTCTGTTCGATAGTTTCTTGTACATTAATAACTTTAATTTTTCCATAAAATGATCAACATAATATATATATTATTTATTTACAATGATATTCATCCTGTACAAGTTTAAAGAGCCACAGGGATAGAGGATTACTGAGAAAGACGTACACTTTATAGGGGTATGCAGTGGAAGAAAACCACGATTGGCGCCAGACATGGAGAGGCTAAGATTTTAAAAGGCTCTTGGAGGACCGTTCCACAAAGAAGCGGCTCGTTGGATAAAGTTGTTTGATTGGAACTTATATCTCACCAATGGAATCCAAAGGGGAGTAGGTTACTTTGTCAAAATTAGCGTGACATGCTGGTTAATACCTCTGAAGTTTAAAAATGGAACTAAGGAATGTAGTTAAACTGAACACTATCCATGTTATATTCGAATGAAAATTATTTTTTTTAAGTTCCGTTCAAAGATATAATTTAAAGTTGCAAGTTTGACAATATATTACAGATTGACGCTGAGTAAATACCAAGTATAGGAGATGTTTTCGCCTTTCCAATGGTAATGATAATATTATACATTTCTATTCCAAGGAAAATATTCAGCAATTCTTGACCGGCTAGCGAATACTACGGTCGGTTGAAATTTATAAAATCCTTTTCTCTGGAAAATAGTTTTCTTAAGTTCAGTAAATGATGTTCCTCTTTCAGGAAGTGACTGGGCTTTCCTTCTAACTTTTTATTTGAAGTAGTGTTGAAAAACTGCATCTTTATCAACTCATTATTCTCACTTCGATTTAGGTGTGCTATCTATTTTCATTATTACTACTGTTGAAAGTTTTCAAAATGTATGGTTTCTACTTTCTACGTTCCGGTATAGTACTTTGCTTTTGATTCTCTATCAAGAGTCCACGAGTTCAGCCAAATATACAGAGGTCATTCGCTCGAATTCTATTTTAACTACTGACCCGAGAAAGCGGTTGTTTACGGCTAAGCGTTGTAACTAACAATTCAAGTCAAACGTTACATTTGATTGAAAGTATCATTACCAGAAGGGTCAAGAGTTGAAAATCAGAAAAAGACAGTACATTAAGATATATAAAATCTAAAATTCTTGGTGGCCTGACTTAAGCAACATGATGTCTTGCTTATTGGCCGGAAGAGATAAAAAATCTTTGGTGTATTTAACTTCTTTTTTTTTTAAGCGAGCGCAAAAGCGAGATACAAATTTCAGGCCTGGGTAATTCGACTCGTTTACATCTGCAAATGAGAGAAATGAGCCGTTGACAGAGCTGCTTGGATGTGGTATCTTTTTTTAATGCTGATTTTACCTATGCAAAGAGGAAAGGCAGATGGCCGAGTCATTAATATAATGTTAATATTCCACAGCTGTCAAGTTCCCACCTTCATACAATTTATATCTGTGTGCATAAGTGCATATAGTTGGATTTCTTGCATAATATATATACTTCACACAGACACGCCCTCACGCAACAACACACACAGGCAAACGAGCAAACAAGCAATTACACATATGTGTGTGTGTCCGCACGTGCCTCTGTGCATGTGTGTGTGTGCGTTTCTAATGGCGGTTGGGTTGAATTTTTTGCGCTTATCTCTGCTATTTTTTCACAAAAATCTGATGTTTAGACATTTGGTCAGATTTTGGTAAGTGTTATATATATATATATATATATATATATATATATATATATATATATATATATATAGTATGTATGGGGGTTGCTTATATGCGGAAAAATTGAAAACTGACCACTGTGATATATTGATATTTATAAACGAATGTTAGTTTATTTACGATAGTGGTTCACTTCATTCAATGACACAAAAACTAAATTGGCAAGGAATGAATTTACCACAGAAAACATAGATTACGCAAGTGAATTCTATTAGTAAAACAAAAAATATATATTCACATACACTAATTATAATAAAAATATTGCCAAAAGCAATTACTGCGCATAGATATTTATACATTCAGACGCGCATGTGCGCGCTTGCACACACACAGACGCACACGCACACACACACACATATATGCCTTTGTGCGAGTATATGCGTTTGCGTGTATGTGTCTGTCTGCAAAAACGCACACTCCTTGTTTTTTGTATATAAGCAAATTCATGAAGGGTCATATACACAGACACTCAAACACACATGCACACACGTACACACACAAACACATACACAAACACACAGACACACAGACACACACACATATATATATATATATATATATATATATATATATATATATATATATATAGAGAGAGAGAGAGAGAGAGAGAATAGGGTTTAAAAGAAGAGTGAAAAAATGAAAAAGAGGTCTTAGAGACATTGAAAAAAGAATGGAATCAATTAATAAACTTTAAGAAACATTTATAACGGATGCCAAATTTTGTGTTGCAGTAATTAAAGCTGGAGGAGAATATTTTGACGAAGGCAAACGATAAATAATCATAAATTAATCATAAAATGCTGTTTTTGTGATAATTAAATTTCTAATAAGGAATAATATTTCACTTTTTTAACGATGTATAATAATTTTCACTTATTCAAAGTAAAATAAACAACTATTTATTGGGCTAATTTAAAACTTAGTCGGGGTCGTCTCAAAATTTTAAACATTAATATATATATATATATATATATAACCATGTAACAGCGAAAGGAGCTTATGCTGCAACCACATTAGACAGACGAATTCATTCCCTAGCTCAGTCACTAAATCTACATTCAAAATCTAACATGACTCTAACTGTAGAAGTCATAAGTGCAGACTATGCCAGAAAGAATACGGAGGAAAATCTGAATGGCCTTTTCACTACACAATTAATAATTATCGCAATCGAATTAAGTCGACTCCCCATGAATGATTATTGCCTGTAGAACAATATTTCCGCCTACACAAACACGATTTGAAAACCCATGCGAAACTCACTATAATTAAGAAAAGAGAAAAGTTCAGAGCAGATAACATTAGAAAAATTTTAGAGGGACACGAAAATAAGTGGTTTCGCCGCCTAAAAACGCTCTATCCAGACTAGCTTAATCACAAATTTAGCAATACAGATAGTATTAATATATAACCCCATAAATCAGGACCTACCCACATTTCTCACCCAGCCAAGACAGACATGTTTGAGGAGATGCTGAAACCTCAAACTTATGCACACACCTATACGAATATAAACACACATAGACATCATACTCACTCACTCCCTAATGAGCCAAATGTTAACACACACCCATAATAATATACGCATCAACACACATCATACTCTCTCACTCCCTATGAAACAAATAACACAGACACTTAACAGAGACACATCCCCTTTCCAGGAACCAATAAATCTGTCAAAATGACCAAAGGAATTCAGAGCAGTATGAATCCATCCAGCTCTTATCTTAAATAACAACTTAAAAGAGACTGATTGACCAACTCAAAGACTGACGAAAATTCATGTTAAAAAATAAAGAAAAGCAAATGAAAACTACTAACAAAAGTTCATTTCTTCCATCTAGTCATTCATTTCTGTAGTTCACTGCTACAAGCAAGCATTTTTTTTTTCTCCTGATGATCGCCATGTTGGCCGAAACTAGTCGAGACAGATTTTATTGTTGAAAACACACACACACACACACACTATATATATATATATATATATATATATATATATATATATATATATATATATATATATATATTCATGAATCATTCATACAATAAAACAAATAGAGAGGGTAATGATTTAAATGGCGAGAATACATCTTTGATTTCAAACTCAGCGTTGCCACCGCACGTTCCCAAACAATAACACATTTCTCATAGCATTTTTACATCTCTATTTTCGTTGTCCTCTTATTACCGAGAAGTAAAGACAAGAACAAATCTATTTCCATACCTGTAGGAACAGACGAAAGCTTGTAAAAATTAAAAGGACCTTATGCAACTGGAATTTATAAACAGTGGTCATATCATTCATATACAGGGTCAGGGTTGGTGTATCTTTTTGATATTGTTTGCGAGGATGTATTCTCGCCATTTAAATCATTAACCTCTCTATTTGTTTTATTGTATGAATGATTCATGAATTTATAAAATATAATTGCACCTATATTGAAATATATATATATATATATATATATGGTGCATGCATGATGGAGCTCCAGCATATTTTAGTCACATAGTTTACGGTGAACTGGCTGATTACGGGGGCGCTTCATCAACCTTTCATGGAGAGTTTCGAATCCCTTCGACATTGTTTACGAGTATTTGAGTGGGCACGCCATTCAATGATCATTATGTGTGTGTCTAGAAGTAAGCGGAGGACATTTTTAAAATTTGTTATGTGTTGTTGAGTTTTGAACATATGTTTATGTGAACATTTTGCTTTCCTTTAGTGTCAGGAACATATCCCTGATCTTTATAAAGTATTTTTGCATTGTTTCTTGGATTGTTGATTTACGAGCGTCTACCGTAAATTTTAAACTTAATAAGTCGTTAAAACAAACAATTTGCGGACATATCATTATATGAATATTTGTCCTTGTTTTGATGTGAAGAACGCGTCCCACACACACACACACAGCTATTTAAAGGGAGATAGATAGATAGAAAGAGAGAGGGAGATATATTCATGTAATTTTATATAAAAAATGTGTGGGCGTTTATTTTTTCATATAAATATGCATTAATAAAATTCGGATTCTTTTTGGGAAAACATCGGTTTCCCTGTTCAAAAATGACATAAACATTTAACAAAGTTTGTCTTTTCTGTCATATTCGATTATACATTCAGCCCTCCCACACCTATACACACATGCTCGTACACACACGCAATCGTACTCACACATATAACATAAAACGCTAGGATGTGTTTCAGAAAAATGCATAAGAAAAATCCTGACAGAAGACATCTACATATCTATTATCAAAAAGCTATCTAAAGAAGAATTCTTTCTTAATTTGAATAGATTATTTCGTAAATCTTTTATACATCCTTAAAAAACGGAAATATTTCACTTGGTATAAGTTGTACTATAAAATTAAATTTGTACCGAGACGCAAAATAAATTCAAATTAGCTTGAGACATGAAGTAACATAATTTTAATAAAAAGAAATTCAAATGAAATTGTTCCATAACTTGTGACACATGAAATTAATTCAAAAACATTTTGTCTAATGATGAGTTGATTTCAGAATCTGCGCGAGAATTAAAGTAAACTACATACTTTCTGATAGATACACCTATCTATATATGTGTGTGTGTTGAGTGTGTGTGTTTGTATTTATGTATATATACATATATGTTTGAGTATATTATATATATATATATATATATATATATATATATATATGTGTGTGTGTGTAGATGAAATTTCTATATATATTATTTATATATTATATATGTGCTGTACTTAATGAAAAGCGCTCAATATCAGTGATCGAGCTAACATAATTCGTTGTAATGATGTGAGTTTGTGACCATGAGTTTCATACCATTTGCGATCTTCTGACCAAGCCAGGGAATATGAAACCCAGGTCAAAAACACACTAACTCACACACACACACACACACAAATATATATATATATATATATATATATATATATATATATATATATATATATATATATATATATATATATATATATATATGCTTCAAATTTTATTGCAAATAAGTTTGTTTTTAAATAGAAGCAACGTTTTTATATATATATATATATTTTATATATATATATATATATATATATATATATATATATATATATATATATATATTCGCGTGTGTTTGTGCGTCTGCGCGCGCGTTTCTATTCCATTCTTGGTTTCTTATGTGCTGGCAATGGTTTTTTTTCGTATTTTAGAATCATTGTTTGTTTATTATCGTAATGGAATATAAAACCCCAGATACATTCGAACTTTATATGGACACTTTTCGTGTAAGTATTTATATAATTAATCGTCGTGTTCATATCTTGGAATTTGTGCAATTATTTTAAAAGGTCCTTGATTTTTAGTTCTGTCTTAGCTTCTTTAATGCCTGTCTTCATCCAATTTATTCTAACGACGCCAGTGAGTTCACGGAAGCAATAATTTTTATGGCCGAGTCTTCACGTCAATACAGATTCGGTTTGACAGCTGGTGATGTAAGTACAATATTTGTTTACGATGAAGGACCAAAGTAATGTTTTTACGTTTCTGTAGATTTATACATCTTTGCCTGCTATTCAACACATGTGACTCGTAAATCGTTTTAGAGAGAATAGACGCTTAGATGAATTGACTGACTTGTACAATTTATTAATCCTCGGACAGGAAGATTTCTAAGCGAAGAAATAAGGTCGTTGTTTTGCTAAGTCTGTATGGAGTTTAGATAAAGGTTTTAACTACTGCATATGAGAAAACTATTTTTGACAAGAATGTATTTGACATTGGTCGAAAGGCAACAAGAACGCAACGTATATAGCGATATCCAAAAACATTACTATATGTATGCACTTTAAAACTAACAGACGCAAAAACACACACACACAAACACACACACGCGTGCTCACACAAACACGCAAACATATATATATATATATATATATATATATATATATATATATATATATATATATATATATATTTCAAGTGGAAATTTATGCAAATTTCCAAATTTTGAAGAACGGTGTAGTTTTCGAAAGCCGTGGTAAATAAATAATATTGACTTTCTAAATTTGAAAGGTCGAGTGTGAACAATCGAGTTTGCTGTGACGTTTTAATAATTATATGTCAAGCAAGATTAAAAACTGCACTATTATTTCCTGTACCGAGTATATTTGCAGAGTTCATTGATATATGGAACGTAGCAATATGAATTTAACCAAATTTTCCAATATGTAATTTTACTTTTTGGAATGATTATCGACAAAAAAGAAAAGATATCTTTGAGGCATTTCATACTGTT